>LUCH01006546.1:10288-33975 GCA_013368495.1 Paragonimus heterotremus
GCTACAGGACATGGGGCAACGGGCGTGTGTTGGTGGTAGAATCCTGGTACTCTTAAACACGGCGTACTTGTCCTTATTTCACCCTTTATCAGGCGAAATTATACGCTGATTTTGTTCGTGGCGTTGCATCTACGTTCCGTTGAGCAATTGTGTGTTAAACTGAGGCACATATCTTGACGTGCACTTAATACACATGCTAATGTTCCCTGTTGTATCATAGTGCCCACGGTGTAGACACCTACTTGCTGTGTGAAATTTGTAGGACAGTTTTTCAGGTCAACATCCTTACTCGGTCCGCCGTTGTTTCTGATACAAATCAATGACCTTTCTGACCCTATTTCAAGCAACGCTTCTTTTCACACTGGCGACTAAAAAATCTGGAATGCTTGTGATCCCAGTGCATTGCAGATAAAAATTGAACATATTAAGTTCTAGTCGGATGACTGGAATCTCCCTCCATAAGATATCAATTGGGCACATATGACGTTAGAGCGAGACTTCTAGAGCCCATTCGTGATACCTAGTGGACAGAGTGTAACAGATATCGCGGAAGTCGGTCTCAAAAACTTAGAGGTTTGGCTGTCTTCTGGTTTATTCTTCTCCTGTCATTACCTCCTAGGATGATGAAAAGAACTGTTCCCCGCATAGACACACATGTCCTTCCAACGCTTTACTGGGTCTATACAAGACCACTGCTACAATATGTTAATCGAGTCATGTACACCTACTTGAACAGGAACATACTCGCTCGTGAACGCGTCAAGCGAGCAGCCCCCAAAATGATCACTGGCTTGCGGCATTTCTTCTACGATTCTCGCCTTGATATTCATGATCGTTATCCACTTGGGTTTTGAAGACTCCCAGGTGACTTAATCCAAGCAGAATTTCTCAGCGCAGAACTCGTGAGGTAATTTCATATCCTGGTAGCTGATACCAGTCGAAGGGGTCACGACAAGAAGCTCTAGAAGCGTCGACCTCGGACGTTCCTTGGGCAACAGTCGTTCACTTATAGAGTCATCAATCAGTAGAACGACTTTCCATCGGATGTTGTTAGCTTCTCGTCTGGATCGGTTTCAAAGTGTTATTAAATCCCCACTTACTTGAGACATTGTTATTTGAGTGTTTTACTCTGTTATCGATATCCTTTGTGAGCCTTAGAGCTGTGGTACACCCTGTTTGCAGTGACTGCCTTTCAGATCAACAGAAAACCGCCAAATATCAAAGCAGACAAACTGACTGCATCCGGGTGACTTCGGCCTCCAGCATCGAACCTGTGAACAAATCGCGGGAACTTCCCTGCTGAATTTAGCTACGTTTCAACTTCGATCTCGCTGCGTGTAAATGTTAAGCCGGTCAGATGTATTGGGCGGTCTAGGTCTCTGATTGTCTAGAATGACGTCACACGTAAATGTCTGATTGAAACTTGCCTATTTATATATTATTTCTGTTCTGGATACTTATGCACTGAACGTAAATTTTCTCATGATTTGCACTGGCCCCCGAGGAACCTCCGTTGGCCGTCATTGCCCAAACTCGGTTGACGCCAGGTTTGGCTAGGTCAATTGCACACGTTCCCAGTGAGACTCACATAATAGGCCTTTTTGATTACATAGTTTATGTTAAAGGAACGTTCTAAGCGGGAACTGCTGGTCTTTGATTAATAACAGCACCGACTTAATTCTTCATTTCTGAGTCTATCAGTAGTCTTTTCCACCGGTTATTTTCACAAGTGGCTCGAAATTTCATTGAACTTTCCGTGTTGCCATTGCAAATGTTTTTCCCTTTCTCGCTAGTGTTATAGGCATCACCTTTCATAGGGAGTTATCATTGTTCCCCACGGACTTTCAGTCTACGTTTCTGACTTACGTTTTGGCTGATTGCTCGTTTTTCAGCTATTGTAGGAGTGTTACACGTAGCCTTACTCGTACCATATTTTTCTTATATACACTACATTCATTCTCACTAGATCCGACGGTATCAGCAAACAGGTTACCTATGGTTTATATGGTCCTTTTGAGTATTGACTGACGGTTTAGAACAGCATGTAATACCAAACATTCACTTATTTTCATCATTTTAGTTCTGCACACATTAAAGAAGATAATTATGCTATGTTCACTGTGTCAAATGTCCAGTTTGTACAGGCGACCTGTCTGTTTAAGCACACAGAGAACACTCTTATTTGAGTGGAAACAACAGCACTAGCTATTGTGAAAGCCCAGAGGCTAGATGCTCCCAAATGCCACTGCTGGACCGGAATGGATGCAGCAAGTGTCCTCTATGGGAAAGAACTATTGGACGATCAGCAGGGTTCTGTTGGCTACCATATTTAATGCGATACAATTTCACAATTGACTTTTCGGACGATAAACAAGCCCTTACTTTCGTTCTCGGGTCAGGAAAAAGCGATGTAGCAAGTGGCCTCCCTGAGGATGGTTCAGCGACCTCTCATTTTGTAAAATTTTTATTGTAAAATTCTATACACTATCGAAAAATTCATTGGTGCTGCTGATGCCGAAAGTAAGTTGCTGTTAGCAGATTTGCTTCCCACGGAACCTATCCCAGAAAAACTTGTGCGTCCTATTCAACGCATCAACCAGTCTCTAGCTACGTTGATGGACATTCAGCGAGAAACACACAACGACAGCGTGTTAGCATTGATTAAGCGGTACGTGTAGGCAGGGTGACCAGAACGGGCATGTGGCTAAGTTATGCCTTTTCAGCTGAGAATAATCGAATTAAATCACCAAAGTTGATGTCTGCTTTGGGAAGCACATGTTATGATTCCGAAGAGATTGCGACCATTCATTCTTGACGTAATACACGATGCTTATCCAGGCGTTCTAAAAATGACATCCTCATCCCACTTTCACTCGTGGTGGTCCACGCTGGACGGTGACATTGTATCAACGGCATTATGCATTATGCCAAGTGAACCAAAATGCAGCCCCAAAGGTGCCATTGTATCCTTGGAGATGACCAGAAACACCATGGAAGCGAATCCGCTTGGAGGGTTTTGATCGGTTTCAAGGCCAACGTATTTTACTGGTCATGGATTCCCACTCTAAATAAATCGATGTTTAAATTCCTCCGGCAGTGATACAGACTGGTACAATAATGGAATTACGTACAACCCTCGCAAAATTGAAGTTGCCACAAACCCTTGTGACCGACAGCAGTTCTGTTTTTTTCTGGCGCCGAATCACAGACCACTAATTAACATGGAGTGAAGCATGTTACGGTAAAAGCTGATCATCCCGCTCCGAGTGGCATGACCAAACTTTCTACGTAGATAAGGGAAAATTTGCTAAAGGAACGACCCAGTGCCACCTGCTCGTATGTCTAAGTCACGCTATATCAGCCTCGATGTCCTCAATGTCGGTTGAGTGAAAATCGGCAGGCTGTTCCGCGGCTAGGGTGGTAGAAATAGTGCTTACTCGTGACTTACTGGCATTGCTCAGAGACGCGAGGATTAACTGTGGGAAACGGTTATCCGTGGTAAATTGCCGTTGTAGAATGAGAAACAAAGTTTAAACCAAGGCTATTGAAAGTGGATGATGAATAAGTCTCTCAATAGGGAAATTTACCCAGATTTTGAGGGACTGGAGATACCTGTTTTCTATAAACCCCATTCCAGCGTTGACTTCTTATTAGCTTCCATGGCAATATTGGTTGTTACATGAGTTGTTGATTGTTTTTGAGATGCGGAACGGTGGTTGGGACGGATTAGGGAACAGTGGAATATCGCGTCATCTGTGAAAGCTCATAGAGAAGAAAGAATTGGGACATACCATTGATACACAACAAGAAAGAGGTTGACTAGAGAGATGGAGTAAAATCTTGAAGGACGCCCGTATTCAATTTTCCAAATAACCAATCTGCCATCTATGAGATCTGCGACGGAAGAGTTCTGTAACTGAAAGCAGACCCAATTTCGAATCAACTTCTTGGGCAACTTTATTGTATAGACACCATGTCACACTAAGTCGAAGGTCTTAGCTATGTTGAGTTTTGTGAGAACCAGATTGTAGGAAGACGTTCTCTCGGCTCAGCGTCCACCAAAAAAGTGACTGACTCTAGACGCATTGGCGAGTCTCAAGGTAAAAGCAGCTATCTTCCTTCACCTCGTTCAAACAATTTTTCAACGACTATTTCTTTCCTGCTTTAGGACTTACATGAAGGTTCTTTTTGTACACTTTGGCCACAGACTACGAGACCATAAACGGAAGCGTCGCAAGCTATAGACGTTTTTCAACCAACGATGTTATTCTCACCAAGTTTCTGTTTAGTAGATCTACTTTCTTTTCCAGGTCTTTGATTGACATTATAATTTTTTATTTTGGTTCAATAGTAGCAGATCATTTATATAATTCAAGTTTACCTCTGTTCATCTGTATTGTTGTTGGCGTGTACTGCAACCGTAAAGAGCCATCTCATAATGCGATCTACCAACTGCTCTGCAGATTGGCAGATACCTACCACATAACTGTAAAGCCTACTATAATTTACAGGTCGTTTCTTTGCTTATAAATTGTAAGCACTCTGATTTTGAACATTTGTGTTTAGAAATAAGTGATTTTTCGTAATGAGCTCCTCATTTTCATTTACGTGCTTCCTAATATTTGTTATTTCTTCCTCTTGGTTTTTAGACAGTTAAGCATCGGTGTGTTTCACCGATTTATCGCTTTCTTTGGCGATTACGATAATGACGAGTTATTCAATCTTTCACTCTGCAGCCTTTACTGTAGTGGATAGATCCATTGAAACTGAAAGCTGTTTAGTAACCTACAGATAATCCTGGATTTTCTGTTGTGTACATTTACTGCTATTTTTTAGTCTACCTCAGTTTGGTTCCACATGAAACACACAAGTCAAGTAGCCTTCAGCGCTAAAGCAGAGTACTTTAATTTACGGACTGAATATTTCTTAGTAAGAACAAAGAGAATGAGAGTTGACTTCTCAGTTGATTGCAGATATCCTTGTGTTTGTTGACCGAAACTAACAGCACCCATTTTCCAACAGAGTTCTGTGTAAGTTACACCTCCGCTTGTTAATACATTTCCGGTATATGGGCAAAATATACTGAAATAAAAATCTAATCTCTGCCCTTATTGTTCCTTGGTCAACTCAGTCATTAGTGAATAAAAGTTACGTAAACACTGCGTTCATTTCTAGTATGATGTATGAATACAAATTGATGAACGCAGCTGCCCTTGTATGAACAACTAGTACTGATTATAATCTCATTTTTGCCTTAAACACCCATCCTGATTATTTAATAATTTTGAAAATCACCCAAAAGTTAAAATATCGTGTTTGTGTGTGTGAATGAGAGGCGTCATCTATCAGTGTGCTGAGGAATCCAACGGGTTAGCACGAATAAAGCAGTCATGTAGTTTGTTATTCATTAAACACTTCTGCGCAATACACCAGATCTAAAATTGTGTTTAAAACAAGTTTGATATCAAGTTTTCTATCCTAAGTAGAAGGAGTTTCGGAGTCAGATTGTTCTTATTGGGAACCATTAAGTTTTAGGAGTAAAGAAAGAAACAGGCAAGTGATCGTCAAAGTTCTAGTTTTATATTCACTGCCTGATATGAAACAACTCATCTGAATTGTTCGTCTAGAAGGACCGTGGACTACTGATTACCCACATGTTGACTACTGGTTCTGCTATAACGGTTATCATATTTATGAATTACATACCAGTTAAGTTCGACAGCATCCTTCACATTCATATATATTCTTGAGCCAATTCTATTGGAAAATAAGCAATAGACATGTGCTCCACACTTTTGGGAGGCCATCTGTTTTCTGTCTGGCATGCTGGGATTCGTATTTCGGCTCACATCCTCGGGAAGTGAGTGTTGACCACCATGTCCTTCGACCCGAGTGGTATTTTGATTACTGATATTTAATCTATACTGTTAATGTTTGGCATTATGCATCTTATTGTTTCATTTGCACTCCAAATGATCCTTTGGTCATACTTACCCATTACTACGTTTCTTACTTCTTAAGATACACTTGTCGCATGGGCAGACAAGATGGCGATCAGTTTCGTGAAATGGCACGAGACGAAGTTGATGTGACTGTCGAACGAAGTATTCTAGCAACTGACTGTCCGACAGAACAATGGGTTCCACTGTCCACTTCCAATCAAATACAAGACAAAGATTCTGCTTATTCCACTCAATCAGTAACGATCCGCTGCACCATACAAGCACTCCCTTCACCCGTAATTGACTGGAGATTTCGCGGTAAACAAATTTCTACTGGCTCTCACTACACGATCTCAGTAACGGGATTAACGATTTTTCAACCGACCGAAGAGGATGCGGGAATCTACACGGTCATCGCCCGTCAACCACAACACACAGCCGTTTATGATATTCAGGTGTTTGTCTTCAGGTGAGTCATTATGGTACACATTACTCTACGCGTTTGCTGCTGAAGGTCTTGTTCAGCATCAAGTGTATTTATATAAATAACACATACCAGAGTTTTTCGTTAAACTCACGGCTTAGTACACTGCATTTGTCTGTGTTGAGTAACGATTACATACGTACATCAAAACTGTTCTTAACTAAACCGCTGCCAGTCCGTAGAGAATTAAGCACTTAACACGCACAACTATTTTAGAACGTCATGCGTTACTAGTAGAGTGTACTGAATTGAAGGAAACGCTAGCACGATCCAACGTTCAGAGTAGATGGAGTCGTTTTGTCTTATTATGGGTACATAGGCCGCGTAATTTGAGTTTCACAACACTGTCATAAGATAATCGCACAATAGATGGTTCATAGAATATGATGACAGGTCCGTTGGGCCATGTATTCCCGCTTGCACAATTCTGTCGCTGTTTTTAAGCTGACCATTTCTAGTTATCGATAACTTGCTTTTGATAGTAAGCCCAGAACCTCGACTGCAGACTTTTTCCAGAAGTGCTCACCTTAAGTACAAATCTTACTTTTCATGTCTGAAGCCAGTATCACAAACTTGCGAAACGTTTCCCACACTTTCGACAGTCTATACCAGTCTTCTTTGGTCTTCTAGTCAATAGGCGTCGGGGTAAATGAGCACATTTTTTACATCCGCAGTGAATCTTGAATAAAACATGTTGCTTGTTCTTAGAGCAAACCGGACTAAACCAAACTATTCTTCATCCCTTGCCCCGAAACTGTTCGGTAGTATGAGGTATAATCTAAACAACTGTTGGGAAAAGGCACATTTTCCCAAAAATTAGCCCTATTTACATGGAAATTGGATTTCTTCATTTTCCGGGAATTTGAACGCCCGCCAGAATTCTGGAACGTCCGAGAACCTGCGCTCGCTTCTGGTTGGTCCATTCGACGACCTAGATCCAAGGCCACCCCAAACCTATAAATACAGTCGCTGTAAACCGATATTTTGCTTCCGGGCTGAGCAGCAAATAAAGCTCGTTTGAAGGCCGTCTATTTCCTTACCTGTTGGGGGGTTCTAAATTGCGAGATTTGCGTTCCGACTTTTTGAGCTCTGATTTTCGTACCGTTTTACAATATCGTTGAGTTCGTTCGTGATAGAGATACTGCTCGTGGTCTTGCGTTTGTTCTTGTCTTTTCTCTCTATCAGGTGGGGTCGTAACAATAGTGCCCTAACTAACCAGTTTGTTCGATTGCGATTAATCTGTTGATTCAGTGGCGTTTAACACTTAATCCGTCATCACCGCTACAGTAGGAAAATCGTGATAATAGTTTTCCAATCCGCCGGAAAAATTGTGAGGCCTTTGTCATCGGGACAGTATGAGGATGGGATGACAGGGCGGACATTATGAGCTCAAAGAGTAATTGGTGTTCTGTGGTCCTTAACTCTTGTTTCTCAAAGCAAACCACAGTGGTAAAGTTTCCATTCCGTCACTGTTAATAAAGCAGGATCTTGTTAATGATAATGTCGAAGACGTTTTCTTCACAGTGGCGATCAATTGCCTGTGCTCGATTAGAACACAATTCCATCGCGTTCAACATGCTGACCAAAAAAGAATGTACAAGCAGACGGCACATTGGTGTGAGAATTGATTGGATAATGAAATCCTCGAATGCAGTCATTACAACTGTGCAGAGATGGCTGCTGCGTTACGAACCTACACGTAGTCACAAGTTTGTAACTGGCAGCAGATATCCATGGAACACCGCCCTACATAATAGCAGGAAACACGAATATTTCTACAATACTAACAAGAAGTGGTTTTGTTCACATGCAAGACTGTTTTGTAATCGACCGGAAGGAGTGAATTGGTCGTTCTCCACTTCACCGTGAATTACATGAGCTGCAAGGTCAGTTTCACAGTAGTATCCAGTCATTATGGCCGAATATGACACACACTGTAAGAGGCGTTCAAAGCCTCTCTGGGTATCAGTTGTTTGCCGTGGTCTGCCCCTCATTTGTTCCTAATCTCACGGAACATCTTTGACGTCATTATGAACGATTGATTCATAGGTGCGTGAAATCGTGGAAATCTTTGAATCTAAGATTAATAGTTTGGAAGGTACTGTGAGAAGCGAAACAAGAACACACCACAGTACGCCTCATCAGTATGTGAATTAGTGTGTTTATGGTATTCTTCTGCAAAGATGAACCAACTCTATTTTAACACAGAAGTCCAAAAACCACCATTTTCAAGACACATTGGAACTGGTTGCGTTGCTCCTTTCCTGTTCACGTGTGTGTAATCTTCAGAAGGTTGAGCCTACTTATATGAGGAACAGATGGGCTTGTGTAAGAGTAGGCCACCAGAAGGGGCATCTTCATTCAGCAAAAAGGTTACCTAGATGGTCGATAGCCAAGGACGAGTGCCCCAACGCAAATATTCGCCGAAGTCAAAATGAATTTCGCATACTCTCCACTTCCGATCTGATGCCAACCATTTATGTTCATATATTTTGTCAAGATCTTTATGACGAAATTTATTTCAACCATACAGATCAACTAGGTACATAAAAAAGAATTCGAGTTTTTTTTTAAATGAAACCTTCTCCTGTTAAAAACTGCGAGTTCTTTGAGCGGAACTTGGCTGCATATCATTTTTTGTGAACTTCGCAAGAAGTGATCTAGCGTCATGCCAATTGCCGTGAAGTGACCCAGTTTTTCGAAGCGTGATTCAATTTGAATGTGAAACATTATTTCCTAACTATTGAAAACAAACATTTGAATACGCAAACTTTGACGCCGTTAAATGTTTACCAGTTGTGTTCGTGTGCTATATCTCCGAGCCTCCCTTCAACAAAATAGCTGACAGCCAGAAGAATGCTACGAGGCTGTCGAGTAATTGAAACGCATAACGGCGTTCAGCACTAGCATTAACAGTGTTCGTAAATTTGTGGGAGTCGTCAACTGAAACGGCTCATGTACTTGTTTACTTTCTACTGCGCATTTTGTAGTTGCACTCATGGATTTTTTCTGTCCTCCACTTGTTTTTACCAACCTTTCCCTAATGTTGATTCGTGCCTACATTAGTTGGAGTTGTTACCTTCTAAAACTTTTAAGTTTGGCAGGGTATTTTTTTCTATACTTCAGAGAAACTTTGTCACCAATTGTTGCAACTTTTGCCATATGTTTTCTGTATTTGTTTATATTTGGTGCAAACTAATACGTAGGCAGTTGGTCATTTTATTCACAAACAAAAAAGGACTTGTGGCCATATAATCACTCTTTCATGAACTTGATTCCTTATAGATTACTATATTTACGAAATTAAATTCATTTACCGGGCCTTCCGTTCACATGTTGACACTCGTTCTTCTCTGATACATACTATTTTCTTCATCTTGTTTACTGCCAGTCAGGCTGCAAGCTATAAACCGGTTTCTGTTCAGGCAGTCAAACAGAGATGAATGTTTGATAATACTATTCGCTTGCGGTTGACAGCAACTTTTCCCTTCGGATGCAATTTTGAATGCTAATCGATTGAAGGCAACAAGTAATTTACTGTATACGCCCTCATCTCGGTTGAGTAATCGAAGGTTATGCACAAGAAAATGTGAGTGGGCGTTTCGTTGTGGTGATTCGCTCGTGCCTAATGTGAAGTCAATAACACAACTGTACTCAAGGTTGTTTTATGCAGTCGCAAGCTGGAGCTCAGTTCCACATTGTGGGAATAACGAGGTCTAACGAAAACGAAACTCAACTCTGAACTAGCTGAGATGTCTGTATGAGTGTGGAAGCTGTGCTCACTTGTACGAGAGATGTCCAGTGTAAATAAGATGGTTTTTGTGTTTTTTCTCTACTCCGTTTCTTCCCAATCACCTGTTAACTCCATGATTTTTTGCTGTACTCATTTTCGATTTCGGAAACAGCGAATTCACACAATTTTTTTGACAAACACAAAACTGATGTTACGTGGCATTCTCGTATAAAGCTCAGCCTTGCTGTCTTGCCAGACAGGACCTTTTTATATTTTGCGAAAGACAGTTCATATTGCTATCGATCTATAAAGCAGTGGTTGAAATTGTTCGAAACGGAGAAGTTCACGCATCTACGTTATATCGCTCATTTGTCATCTAAGGTGATAACCTTATGGAGAATTGGCATCTCTTGTAAGTTGCTACGAGAGAGAGAGAATGATCTTTGTCTGTGCGTTCCTGTCTCCGTGTCATATGGGAAAACTAGTGTTAGATGGTTTGTAGATGTGGAATAGACTGGCTGAATGTAAAAGGGAATTTGAGTAAAACTGCTGGCATTTGGTCTATCGTCAGGGGATATGGAAACACACGGAAACAACTGGGTACATTTGATGCCTTGACGATAGGTGGGCTGGAATAGGGGTCAGGGAACGTGTTGTACAGATTGTCTCTCACGTCCGTGTCAGTGGGGGTTAAACACTCTGTAAAGAATCTAATTTTTCTGTCTGAAACCGCCCTCCTCCCCAAGAAGACGATTCTATCCAATCAGAATGTGAGGAAATATCCAGAACAGTCGAGGAATAATCTTCGTTATCTTTTCACCCGTTCGACTTATATTCCGCTATGCTCATTGGTGGCTTGGTGACCTTAACCATTATTTTTGGCAACTACCCTTCGAACTTCAGATTCTAGAATGTTTGTTGATCACTGTGTACCACATGAATACTCTGTAATTTTCTTCATGTGGCAAACGTTTTTGCAGCGGAACAAAGTTGCTTTTCCACCCGTCTTTTGGTTTGACTTGAGAGCAAACAACGGGGACAGTCGAGTTTTTCTCAAATCCAATATTTTCCGTTTTCTTTATTACCAGGAGGGGAATTCGTTTTCTATCATGCTGCTCAAACCAGCATGTTTTTTGAGGGTTTAAAAAATATTCAAAACTATCGGCCATTTCAGCCGTGACCATAATATTCAGATGAGTCTTACTGTATAAAAAAACCCTACTTGTGAAGTAGTTCTATTCGCACGGTAGCCTTCTCGTTCCATAATGCAGTTCAGTGAACAAATACTTGGGCATTCATCTTTCTGTAAAAAGATGCGTATTAGTTGAATGGGGAATAAATCTCCTCTACTGCGTTTACAACTTCCTGAACATTGACCCAATTCAATCAGTCCCGTTGGATAAGGAATTGTTCGCAGTCCCTGGGTGTTTCTGATACCTGTTGCCTTAATACTTTCAATAAATGCTAAATCTTTTAAAGATAACGACGACAGGCCTATATATTCGTTCTCAAGTGTGGACAGATTACAATACTAAATAGAATGAAAAGGGGTGATTGGTAGATGATTCCACAACTCTTTCCTAAGAGACGCAGTGTTCCTTGAATTTGTTGACCGACTTAAGCTGTCTGTCACTAGGGTCCTTAGGTCTCGTTTGTAAACGTATACAAACAGTTTAGTGTCTTCCAAGTACTAGCCAGCCTAGTGTTAGTGGTGAGTGTATGTGATTTTATAGTTATTGACGTTGGACGACAATCTGCTTTTCGTGGTTCAAACTGTAGTAATCGTTCCGTGAATCTTCGTCATCGTTCTTTTGCAACATTATATTGTCATCTGCGTACAACAACATCGGCGATTTGCCTGTGTCCGGTAGTTCAAAGACAAAATGAGTAGACAACAAGAATCCCAAAGTGGATCCCTGCGGAGTACTACTGTTCACAGTGCGTCAGTCTAGTAACCGTCGCTTCATTTTGACACTACACCTATGTCCGATCAGATAGTCTTGCCAATTGGTCGCAGCTGTCGCAGCCTTATACACTTTCTAGTCAGCCCCTTTAGTAAAGAAGCACGAGACCACAGGTTTGTTCTCATTAGAGCTCTTCAGTAGTGCATATCCTTGCCGTGGCCAGGACTAGAACTCCGGCCACGCTTTCTCAAGGCAATCTTGTTGTATCACTGACCCCACATTAGGCATGATTAAATCGTCATATGTGGTGGCTCACCTGCGACCAATTGCGAGTGGTTTGATCCATGCAAAGCCGAAATCCCATATTACTCATCAGTAATCCTGACAGTCCTAAGCAGCTCCTCATAAAGACCATGATTGTAGAGCTCCCCTAGCCCGATGAAATGATTAACGCCGTCAGTCTTTCGAAAAATTGAAATTGTTCATATCAGTTACCAAACTCATGTCGACAGACTTCATCTACAGGTCACCGGAGACCAGCAGATTTGCCATATGTGAATATTTTCCAAAGAAACAATACCTCTCCGTAGTAATGCATTAGAACTCGACCACCTTGGCTCGGAAGGAGCCTTCCAGGAAGTCTTTCAGTATTTTAGAGGGCGTTCATGATAACATTATTAGTGTAGAGTTTGCTGCTCCCTTTGTTTGAGAGTAATTAGTTGTAAACTGTTTTGAGGCTTTCAATAGAGAGCTAGTTTAGAAAAAACAATTGAAAAAGTCTGCTAATGATGTTGCCAAGTTAGCTGTGCACCATTTCAGACCGATCGAGGTATCCTATCTGTCTCGGATAACCAGTGAGCTAATAGGCTCCCTCATTTGATTCTAATTTGTGACTGATCTTCTAGGCAAGTCATTTATGTTTTCCCCTGTGTACTCAAAAGTCGTTTTTGATATAGAGTAATGCACACCCAAGCACTGTTTACCCGGCGTTTTGTCTCATCGACATCTATATTGTGAACTACCGACCTTTCTTCTAATTTGTGCGATAGATCTTTTATCGAGAACAATCAGCTTTCGCATAAGACTTTGATGATAGCAAAATCAGTCCTGTTTTGCGATAACCCTGGTGCGACTGCGCCACATAATCTGTTCGAAAAAAGTTAATCTGGCCTATCCTGATCAATCCCTGTTTCTTGTCAAACGTTTCCGTGCATGCCGATGTTTTTGTTCTGTTACTTGAGAGTTCGGGTTTTTTCTACTCGGTTGAGGACACTTTACTGACAGGTGACTGTTGACAACGTTAGAGATTTCCATAGCGATAGCCTGCTAGTACCGATCTCGTTTGTGTACGATGAGAGAACTATGCCATTCAGCGTTGCTGAATTATATCTCTGTCGCCACGAAGTTCACCTTGTACTTGATATTTTGACGGACATTTTTAGGACTACGTTGTTTAGATCCATGTGGGTAACTACACCTACTAATCCTGTGATCGATATGGCCAGGTGAGTAGCGCTTTTAGGTTGCCGAGTATTCCATCGTCGTTGGTAAAGATATAATCAGGTAATTCGTTCTCAGACTTGTGTAACAATAACTATGCAATCTGCAGCAGACAGGTCACGCAGTTCGACCATCAGCAGATCTTTTAATAGGACGGGTACTATTTCTCAAGTCCACCAAAATTTGATGACAATCACGAGGGAGCGGATAATTATATAACCACAAGCCACCTAGTTCTGCATTTATTAACCAAATAATCTCCGTAGACATCTACTGCTTACGAAGAGTCATTCTGATCATCTCCAATGTAGGCCGAATATTTCCTCGTATACATTTCTTGATATCCGTTAGCACTTCTTTATCCAGAAGTGTGCGGACGTTTGTGATTTCTTGAACTTTGTGCTATCACCTTTATGAATGTTAATTTCAGACACATCACTAAACGGCTACATGGTGAGAGACAAAATACCCACATTTATTTATAAGCACTTAAGTGATAGGTAGTAATTTGGTATCCATGAAAATGGAACCCTGATTTTCACTTTACTTCCAAGTGGTCAACGAAAGACTACGTTTGAAATGATCCTGTTTTACGGCAACATATCGTCGCTTGTCCTTTACATGAGTATTTAACAAAATGAGTTGGTCATTGGCTGGTATCAACCGTATGCGTCCAGCAGCAGAAAAGAATCTAACCCCGAGGAACCTGGTTGCACCGTTCGTTACCTGTCAAAACAGAAATCCTGATAGGTCACTTGTTGGGTTTACGTCAAGTTTTGAATTGTTGATGACTTGATCCGGTTTTTGTCGGGTGTTAAATCTGCTCTCTTCACTTCTGTTTATAATCTTCATTACTGCATAGTCGACCGCGCATCACCTATGGACCGGTGATTCTAGGTCCATACGAGAACGCAGTTGTCTGCAATCGGGAAGCCTATTTACAATGCCTAGCCGAGGGTAGTCCACCACCGACAGTCCGCTGGTATCGTCTTCGAGACCCACAAATCGAACTGAACCGGTTGGATCCGCACAAATACTTTGTCAATACAAATCATCAGGTCGGCACACTTCGAATTGCCAGAGCTCGATTCCCAGAGGTCAGTGTGCATCTGCTCACGTTTGTTTGCTTGTTTGCAGCGTCATTGTGCAGTATTTTCTCACCGTTCGTTCTATTGAGAGTCACAGCATAATTTCTATTCCAGAGGAAATAATCACTATCCTGTGTAAAGGTGGAACATTATGATTTTTGCAACTTTACCAGAGGAGTTTCATTCAACGTATATTGAATGTGAATGACTATCTAACAGAGGCCATAATCTGTCGTTAAAAATGTAATAACTTTCGGAGGTTGTATTTCTTGTTGTTCATCGGGTAACTTTCACAGTGTCTGTGCCATTCTATCTCTCCTCGTATTCAACATGTGCAATTTATTGATCTGTAAGGGGAACTTGCAGCCGACGAGCTGAGTTTTCTTCAGGGAACATTACTCACCATAAAAAAAGCATGGATAAATAAAGACAGCTGACTTTTAAATTTGGCCGAGGACTGTGACAATAAGTTGACCGGGATGTGATTACAATGCACTGTTAACTAGGTGAGCAATTGTGTCTCTGGATGAACCAGCTTAAACCTCAACTTAGGGAAATCAACCCTCTTGTGATTTGTTCGTGGAATATCGGTTCAAGGGTGGGATTCCCGGACTAGCGTATGCTGTAATCGATTTTCTTATTTATGGATTATCAGTAAGTGCTCATCAGGTCAACGACTAAATATACGGGAGTTTGGTTATAATCTAATGTTTGGTCGTACATCTGTTTATCTGTGGGATAAACTTGTGAACTATACAGTTTAAGAAACTTAGATGAGGACTCTAACCTCAATCATTAGAAGTTATCTAGGGATGACTATTTAGAATGAGGTTTCTAAAGGACCCTTTTCTCAGCCCTGTTCTTTTTGTTCATTGATGAGTGGATAAGAAATCTCAGTTCCAGCATTAACGTAATTTGCTTCGTGGTATGAAGCCAGACAAGCTAACAATAATTTGCGAAAAAGTCTTCCCGTAATGACTTAAAATAAGTCTCTCGCTGTGAAGACTAACTGTTCTTTTTCCAGTTCTCTTGGCCTCCATCACGTTATTTTGGTCATTCTTTATATGCTTCGGACTAATTCAATTTCAGGACTCGGATGTTTACATTTGTCGAGCAGTTGTATCTGTGCCGAACGTCTACGATCAGTCTTCCATGGGGATGTTTGATGAAGCACGATTGCAAATTAACGTCACACTCACCCCACATCTCATCCCGTTGACCACAATGGATCGTTTTGTTGATCTCGGTACGTCTACCTTTCCATCGATTACTATTGAACTCGCAAGAGTTACTATTTAACGAAATGATTTTTCACTTCCCACGGATATGTGATGTGCAATATAGGTAACTCTTCTTCCAGTCAGTCGATATCCTGAGAAGAGCAATCATGCATTTCGGGATTTGAGTTACTTTCAGTAGACAGTCGACTGCGTCGAGATCACGTTGGAATTTATAAATTAAAAAAGATATGCGTGAGGAGAGCATCTCACACCTTTAGGTTGATGTTTACTAAGTTATGCGGTAGATTACAGTTTAATACCGATCATATGACACAAGTTTTGAGGTATTCAACGTAGGCAGAAGTTGCTTAATTAGAGCTTTTTAAGTATCATGTTCGGGGCACATAAGACAACAAGTCCTTTGATTGAAAACACTGCCGAACATGGACGAAGCTATTAGTTAGTAGTTCTCATGTTTTGAACCAGTGTGTTCTCCTAGTTAATTTTTGTAATACACTGATCTACACATTCATTTATCTGAGTTTTCATGTTTACTTAATGCTGTGATACTGGTACCGGCTGGCTTAAACTAGATAAGTTATATATGTATATGTATAACAGTACCCATAAACAAACGTCGGACGCATTTTTCATCCGATTTGTATGTAATACGGTATAGCTTTTCGATTAAATATAAATGTGAATAGTATTTATTAAAGTTTACACACTACTATACATTTTGTTGATGACAGTTTTAATCCATACTTTTGAAGATGCCCGTTGAATTGTGTCCAGTGTTATGAATACTTCCCTAGTGGCGTCACCCTAATTAAAAATGCCTTTTGGCTGAAGCTGATGGATGACGCTGTTACTGGAGTTTGACTGCATTGCGCCAAATCCTACTACAATTTAATGGGCCTAAGCGCCAGCTTGAATACACTGAGTTGCGTACGTGCGTGAAGTTCTTAACTGGAGGTGGTATTTTCGTTGTTGCATAAACTGACTTACATACGTTCCACCGTATCTATACCATGCACTCAGGTGATAGCGTGACTGTACAGTGTAAAGTGCGCGCCACCGACCCGTTAGAACTATACTATCAGAAATTGTACAGCAACGAATCGTACGTGATCGGACCACAACCAAACGACAGTCGAATAGAAGTTCGCTTGGAGTTGGATGAAGAGGACCAGTTGAATCACAACCTCTATTTGACTATACACAATACTACGTGAGTTGCCCATTCATGTTCATTAGGTGGATAAATTAGCCAACCTGCTGTAAATGCAGATTAACATTTTTGCCTCATACCTTTGAGTACAATGTTCAAAGTGTTATCGTAGTTTATTGTTTCGTCATTCCTTGAAAAACTTATCTGTAAATTGTCCGTTACTATAACTTTTCGAAAAAATCAGTAGGCACGTGTCATAGGAGTTATCTCAAACACATTGCCTAATTTCAGGTGTTTGGTTGTTCCTCGTACTGGACATTCAAATTACAGGGGTTTCATTACTGATCCGGGTGATGTCAAATTTCACTAGCCTCAAACGTTTGCACTCCTATTTCAACACACTACCGATGTTACTTGGTATGACGATGAAGTGTTTACAGTCTATATGACAAGATCGATGGGCGACTGAACACCCTACCCATCACTCCAACTTATTAAATTCATCATTATTTTCAATAACCCACGATTGCCTATTAGTAATAAAAACTTTGCTTGGTAAATCCGACGAGGCTCGTTAATTTAACTTGACTGAAAACCAAGTCATTTGTGACGTGTAGCTTACAACCGAGTGTCACAGTATACTTTACCAATTTGTGCACTCATTATCAGCCCGATTTCTGTTAAGAGAAAAAAAAGTTTCACGTTAATCTTTTCTTGTCAACACCCTTCTCCCCTGTTGTCTATTTCCATTCTTCTAGTCATCAGGACACTTGGAACTACACTTGTTATGCTCATAACGTGGGTTGCGTTCGATACTGGAACACTACAATCCAAGTAATGCAACGCCCACAAATGCTTCGTCCGGTCCAATCAGAAAGTACTCTAGATGAGTGGTCTGCCCTACGGTTTGGTTGGCGTTATAACGCAACTAATCTAACCTGTGGCTCGTTCGGTATGCCACACCCAACATGGTAATTCGTCATAATTTTGTGGAAATTCACTGTCGTTAAGGCAAATGCTTTTTCTGTGATATGCCAGTTGACACTACTTTCGAGTTTCAACCGGATAGCGGAAGACAATGCCTCAAAAAGAGTAGTTTTTGGGTGAAGCGATAGTTATGTACAAGGAAATCTTTTTGTGTGTATTTATCACTTACAAGTATAACAACACCAACTGTAATCTGAATGCCGCGTTTGGTTATCTCCGAAACTAGTTGAATCCTCCCCCTAATCTTAATTGGTTAGGTAAAGAAGATTCTCGATTTCTCTGTTTCTTACACTTGCTATCCACGTCGATTGGCTAAATGATCAACAGCGGCTGGCCTTTGAACTCTTCAAACGGGTCGGTCATATTGTTAGTGATTGTATTTTCTGTGAAACAGTCTCGTAGTAATTTGACTTCACGGCGACTAAACTCAACCATAGCGTGAATGGGTGTTCCAGAACTGGCGTTATGTGCATAAAAAGAGTGAGCCGTCAAATCTGGGTGGTTCACAGCCATTAGTTTCTTTTAAAAAGGTTTATAAAACAACTGAACGATATACCGTCCAGTTCAGACATCTAGCGTAAGCGGCACATCCATAAACTTTTGCATGTAGTGTGCATGTAGGGACTTCTGACTGGAAGACTGCTATCCACCCAGGCAACACTTTTGATTGAACGCAAAAGTGAAGCAGAAGTATACTCTTTGCAATAAATCCTACCAAATAATCAGTAGTCAGTTTGTGTATGCCTCGGCATCTGGCAGCTCTTCGAAATGTTACAGGTCTAAGCAACAGTTGTAATACTATATCCAAATCAATTCTATTCCAAAAGTAATCACCTACACGAAACAAGCTACATGATGATGATGCCTTGTTTTGCTTCAAAAGACAGTCCCGTAAGTTGCTGAACAGTAATCAACTCGGTGCCTCAGTCTTTATTTGTTCATTAGTAAACTGGTTCGAATCTAGCCGAAACCATGACTTTCCACAAATGGGTCTCGTCTAAAAACATAAATCTGCCAAATCACTTTTTAGCAATACAGTTTCTATGCTCAACAGTGGCGTTCGTGGATTCCAGCGTGAACCGTCTGAGAAATCCTTTCGGGGCGGTCGATCCCCTGGATCATTTGGTGGATTCCATATTAGGCAGTGGGAGGGGTGGGTAGCCGAGTCCAAATGTGAAACTTCCGAACGTTCGGCGTGGCTTCGTAACTCATCTGTCGCTGGTTAGAATCCAGTCGAAGCACTGATTTTTCATAATTGGGTCTCATCTGAAAAACATTCGTAACTTGTTTGTGCTGATCTAAATATCCTGCCTGATCAGCGTGGCACAGTAAAGCAGAATCAATAATATCCTACTATAGGTTTGTGAGTAGTTGTTATTGTCATGCTTTCCCCCCTGGTGTTTGTGTTCCACGGTAATTCCACGAACTCCATCGATCACATGCATAGACCCGAATATGGTAGTAACTTGAATGATTTCACACAGGTACAAAACCATTGTCAATGTGTAAAGTATTATCAACTTATGACTTAATCACTCGGAATAATCTTCTTAGATGTTTTCAAACAAATGCTGTTATGACGAGTACTCATCTTTCCCGACAGGGGCACAGAATTGTATCATGTTCCGGTAGTGTTTCTACTTGTCTATCGCTGCATTCTTGTCCAACTTATTCGTTACAAGCCTCTTGAAAAATTTATCTCGTTTTCTCAGTCCTACAGTTTATTGTAGTTAGCCCGGCGGTAAATCCTCGGAAACGATTTTGTCACCTACGCTGTGTTAATGGACACCATAAGAATACCGGTATTTACATAGCTTCAAACATTTGTACATTCGAACATAATAATTACTCTGTTTATTGGATTCTAGGACCTGGTATCGTCGAGGTGAACAAATTCTGAACGCTGTTAACTCAACGTTTAATATCATTTCTTGGGATCACTGGAATTGGAGTCAATCATGGTTGCAGGTTACACCATGTCGTCACACGGAACATTTCATTTACGATGAATATATCTGCAAATCCACTAACATTAAGGGTACGAACGAAAGTAAAGTTCGATTTGAACGAGCCTCTGTTCCCGGACAACCAGTAGTAAGTTTGGAAAGTTTCAGTGCTTTTAGTGTTGAATGAATTGCTTATATCACACAGATGTAAAGTATCTGATGCTTTGAACTAAGGATCATGAAAAAGCACAAATTAGAACAAAAACTAGTTTTTAACTCAGAGGTATAGATCGACCCGGATCGTAACTGCTGCTACAGCTGAACCTGTTATAACAAAGAATTGATAGTGAACTGTTATTGAGCTCATAACGCTGGCTGCACACAGCTTAACAATAAGATCTCAGAGTACTTCAAAGTTGTGATCTATGAATATTAACCAAGATAGTGAACGATGAGTTAACATCTGTCTTGTGATATGTGTCGACAAGTACCTGATGATGGACTACAAAACAGTTTCACTTCGTTAATTGTCACTTGGCAGCGGGTGGGTTAATATTATTGTTAGACACTGTAAATGTTTCTCTCATCTCACGTTAACGCATACTGCCCTAGGTTTGGAAATTGGAACGACCTTTTAACCCCTCACCCTCCAGTCACTGTTATCGGAACATCCTGTCTATACTAACCGGTCAACAAACTCCGTAACTACATTATCTAACACTACTTCTAATGTTGGGACAGTTTGCGTTTTGGGCTTCAAAATGCATCCTGAACACTGACCGAGAGTGAGAGGACATCTGACGTCATCTAGATTGTTTAGACGCCGTCAACTAACAATGCCGGAAAGTAGTGTGGGATTTTAACTAATATAAGTTGGACGTCACTTACAATTAAACGCGGTTCTCACAGTTCTATACGCATTTCCATTATTTTCTTTAAAAAGAAGCACTATATTCAAGTTTTCCTCTTGCTAAAGCTTATCAGTAGTGTATATAGTCGGAATTGGGACTTTGGCCACAGTTTCATTAGGTAGCCGCGTTGTGCATTGTGCCATTGACATCAGATCAGGCACTACAGAATTTTGATACCTAAGCTTTCAGATAGGTAGGCTTGTGAGTACCACTTAGATTGCGTGCTGGCTTCGAGAATACATACATTATCTGTCCTGTCAAGTACAATCCATGATCGCACGACTAGTACTTCTCTTCAAGTGGAGCGCACAAAAATGATATAACTTACTGAGTATTATTTTGATAAATGTTTAGTAGCGTGGGATTTTCGTTTATAAGGACTGAGCATCATCCTGCCGTTAGCATAATCAATATCGGCCGTAGACTCAATCAAGCATACTGCTCTTTCAGTAGACAGTCTTTCGTTATTCGGTTTGTGTCAGACTTAGAAAAAATGTCGAACGTGGACGGTTTTAACGTAAGCCGTTTTGAACGCTTAATTCATTAGACAGTTCGTTTTATATTAAAATCTGAGCTGAATTATAAATGTAGATGTCTCACACCATGTGCACATACTTGTTAAGAATGTCCCTTTTTGTAAAAGACTTTAAACATATAGATCAGTCCACTGAATCGAATGCGCCTTTGTGTTCGTGAAAAATGACAATTGCTAGTATGTGGCACTATTGACACCCCTCTTCCATTTGGCTAAAAGTATAAATATTGTCTAGATACTCTCTTTCAGGATGAAAGTAGAGCTGTTCTTCCCCAGTAGCTGTCTTCCTTGTTGCAGTAAGTCTACACAGCATAGTGAGTACCAAAACTATCATAGGTAGCCGAGTTTTCTGTTTGGCAGTCAGATTAGGTCGGAATTTTCTGCAAGTGTCTTTCTCTATTTCGTTATTTTATTTGCCTTGAAGAATAGCTTGTTTGATATCTGACGGTTTTATGGACTTCCGAGATCCAGTGTTAGGTGGACCCGGTGGTTATTGGACTGTATGTGATAATACCCGCTCAGTGAATTGCTCATGAACTAGTTGGGGTTATTAATGCTAGGTGTATCTAGGTTGCATTTTAAGCTAGCTTGCTACACATACCTTAACATAAGCCTGGACAGTACCCTGACGGTCACCGGCGTGTCGTTGAGGTGACTGTCCAGCGCAGTTAGGATAAATGCGCCAATGTCGTACTGCACAACCTGGACCTAAAATGGAGCTTCAGTAAAATCGTCAGTGTTGAATTGGTCCACGTCACCAATGTTTAATAACTCTGCGATCTGTTTATCTGAACTTGCGCCTGGTCTGAAACCAATGTTGGTTAATTATAGCTGCGCTAAGGGCACAGTGACACCAAGCGTTCAGTAGTATCCGAGTGACGTGACGGTAGCCCGAATCTGCTACCTAAGTAAGATTCAGCATTGCCAAAAGCCCAAAGAGCAGTAGTATTATTTGTTGACGCCATTTGGGCAAAAGCTATTACGTACAGCGATGTTGCTACGGTCAGTGGGGCATATTGAGGAAAAATGTAAACATTTTCAGAGATTTACCTTTCAGAGAATGGGTAAACAGATCTAAGGTGGATATTTTGTATTGAAAACAGTCAACAAAAAGTTAACAATCTTTTTTACTTCAGTAACCTTGCTGTTAAACTTTATGTACGGCTCGAGTTGTTTCACCTTGAAAAGGCCTATGGTACGTTTCAGGTGGTTGGAAACCCTATCAGAAATGACGAAAAACCATGTTTTGCTTGAATTTCCATTTTTTCTCCCCTGGATGTTGTAATTGTATAAAATTGAGTGGCGACTGGAGAGTTTTTCAATAAGAAAATCCTAGTAGTGGACAGGGTAATCGATTAAATTGCAAATTTGCTTTCGTTGCGGTTAGAAACGCAACCTAGACAGGCCTTAGATAGTCGGTGCCAACCAAATTGGGTCGGTGGATGGGGTTCAAGTTACCTCACGGGATAAGTGACGGTATCCATCCATAGCGCCTTATGGACTTACACGAGTTGCTTTCGGATACAGAAACTGAGCTAGCTTAGTCGAACTGAAGCTATCTCATAAGCCAACATTATGGAACGCTTAACCCTCTGCAATGGTGTCTGGGAGTTGGTGAACGAGTCAGGTTGTTATTCCTATATCTGCACGTCGATCGAAAACAACCAAGTGGCCAGAATGATGTTTTCAACTGTTTCGGATTGAATCCAAGCATGCTAAACTGTTTGTCTAATCTTTCTGGCAAGCGTATATCACTGCAACCAATGTGTGATGTATCACAGGATTAGTCAAATAAATGTGGTGAAATAAACCAGCATTCTTAACTGAAGTGTCTCTCAGATGGCACTTTGCATGGAATGCCGTAACAGAAATCGTTGCGCAGTCAGTCATGTCAACCGCGTCAGCTATTTGGCTAGCTGTCAACTACACCAGTGAGTCTCCTGTTAAGTCAGAGTTTTTCAAATCATTATTGTCCGTTTGCTTTAACGTTCACTTCAGTTCCATATTGATGTTCTGGACTTTCTTGATCTCTGTAACACGGAAGTGTTCACCGCTAATTTTTCTAGTTCCGTTTCTTTCATACCTTTCTTACCGAGTCCGTTTTGCACCGCTGGTCAAACAGCGTGCACGACCCAGTCTGTAACAGTGCATAGCTGTGAAGCCACGGATATAAACCACTATAATTGTTTCATTAGGGTTGGCGGCATGCGAGACGGATTAGCCTGTCACAGTGACCGAAGCCAAAGGACGCCTGCGCTTCAAACCA
>LUCH01006547.1:0-25026 GCA_013368495.1 Paragonimus heterotremus
GAGCAACCGCCACACCTGGAAGGGCGAGAGCAATATACTCGTTCAATGAGTTCAATACTGACCTCATGTCAGATAAAGCCGTCTGGATATCAGCCAGAGCTTTTCTTACTGTGGCTATGTGCATTGCGTTGACGCCTCCAGACTTCTTGCAACTGCACTTTAGCGAGTTATGTTTCTGCTCACTGGCAGTGGCGGGGGGCGGGACGGATACAGCCTCGGATAAAGTGCAACCTTCACGAAAAAGGCAGCTCATGCAGATAAATGGCTTTTTTGACGAAGCCAACAGTGTATTGGTCCTCCTTGAGGCCGGTGCACTTAGCGTGGTTTTGGAATCTTCAGTGGTATGTTGAACACAGTAGATTGTTGAAAAAAACAGCGAGAATATCTCCGGTCAAGTCCTTAACAAGACCATACGAGCGATCTATTGGGTGCCAGAGGTTGATTCCACTCGGTGATTCCAATCCCGTATGATTGCTGACGCGTCAGCAATCATGGTATACTCAGATTAAAAGATAGGATCAAAGCCAATGCTGGTGCCACCATATCTCCATCAGACTCCTAGATGACAGAATACAGATACATCCTGGCTTTGATAAAAGAACAGCTGAGAGACAAATAACTAATAAAGAAGTCCTACGCAACCTGTTTATAACTGGTTATAAAGAAGAGGTGAGAAGCATTAAAAAGAGGTGCAGATAGAGGAAAGAAAGAGGGTTGCCATCAGGTTAATTAGATCCTGGTCACCTTGTCACTCCGTATCCGGAAATAATGCTGACCAACAAGCATCAAGCTTACGTTTAAAGTCGGCAACCGTGTTGACCAACACCACCTCGGACGGTAATTTATTCCAACTGTTCACAACTCTATATGCAAAAAGTTGGCCCGGAGTTGAGTCAGGAAGCTTTTCAAGCATCGTCCTCGGACCTCTCTAAGGCAGCAGGTTTTTTTCCCTACAGGGTTGTTAACTTCTGGAACAGTCTTCCTGCTGAGGTCGTCAGTAGCGCCTCTAGCAATCACTTTAAAACATTACTTGATTCTCATTTTCCAAAGGCCCATTTATGCGAGTAACCTTAGTTTGTTTTGTATTATCTACTGTAATTCCCAAGAGCGGTGTCGCACCCTGTTTTCAATGAATGCCTTTCAGACCAGCAGACGCCCGCTTGACAATGAACAAGAAAAACCGACTGGATCCGGGACCCTTGGGCCTCTGCCTCGAACCCGTGTATCAATCGCTGTGACTTGGGCCGCCACTCACATTAAAAGCGACGTGGAATATTCCGTAAGAAGACGTTACTACCTGATATATATATCTCTTCGTAACGTTTTCTTATAGAATATTCCACGTCACTTTTGATGTGAATGGCGACCTGAGCCACAGTACCTTCTGGCCGAACGTTTGGCTTCTGTGATGATAGAGGTGATGATGGAAATGTTCACCTCAACGTCGTTGCAGGTTTTGAACTTGCTAACCTGTGGCTTCTCAATTTCTATTGCGTGATGTGTCCACCCGGCCCCTCGATCCTCTCCTAGTTGGTTCCGGAGTTTCACATGATTAATTAGTTGAATTGGCTGTTGGACAGAATGCTTGGGCACGTGGCAACCATTTCCAGTAATTGCACAGCAACCCAGCAGTTGGTATTTGAACAAGCAGTAATGCAGGACGCGACAGTACCACACATGCGTTGCACTTCTTGTATGTGACCAGTGTGCTTCAATAGCGTCCGATTGATGAGGTCTTATAGTGGAGGTAAGCACGCTCTGTGGAAGGTAGAACACTTGCATCCCTGCTTGTTCAGATACGTCAACCTGACGACGAGGTTGCTTCCCACCGAAACGCGGAGCGAACTTGGGGCGCACAAATACAGAATCGAAATCCGCACAGGTGCTGCGGATTAAGTTGCAATCTTGGAAGCATCCAAGCCACCGATAGCTGACAGTTATGTGGTTAATTTGTGCCGACTATGTACTTGGTGATGGAGGTTGTCAAGTGTCGTACTGACGACTGGACGCAAATTAACGCTTACCAGAAACAGACCGTTACCAACACAGAGCTGCAGCAGACGTCCTCTGTCATCTGTTCGACGAGTACCGTGAGAATGTGGGCCGTTTAAGTCACAATCGTTAACACAACTTGCCTGCTTCACGCTTCCAGCCAGTAATACGATGCTCGCGCGCCACAAAGTGTTCATGTTATTAAGCCGGTGATAAAAATTATTGGTGACTACGTCTGGATTACAGCCTGTTGAGGCATATACCGCAACAACAAACAGACAGTATCTGTGGGTGACGCCTCTCAATGTTCTGACGGTACCTTGGAATCTGAGGTCGTAAGTGTGGCTGCTGTCTGTCCACCCAGGATAACCGGCATGAGGTTGAGATAAAGGCAGCGCAGTAGTTCGGAGCTTCACGACTGATGGCGGATATCGTGTAACAAAGATGTCGAGCCGGGGAATGTAAGACCGGCAGGACTGATGCGAAGATTGCCCTGGTGGCCGGTTGTTGAATTGGTTCATACGCCCTTTGAATAAGGTGCAGCCAACCAGAGTACCTAGCGCATCTTTCAAACTCGTTGGAACTGGCCTTCACCGTGGTGGTTCGTTTGCCTTCCTCGAGATTTGCCCATTGTTGGTGGATGTCCAAGATGTTCATACGTCGTACGAACAGCACACCAAGTGGATGGTATGCTATCCGAGAGTTCATATGCTTCATGGCGGCATTAAAAACCTTTTCGTAGTGGGATGACAAACGCCATGTCGCAGTGCCGCCAAATAGTTTTTTTTATATTTTATAGACCTGGCTACCAGCCGTAAATCCACCATGCTTTGGTGGCATTACCTTTCGTTGTCCACGACTGCCTATTTGTTGGGAGAACCCTACTTACTTCGCAGTTAACCCTCATGTGGAAGGCTGTTCTTTAATCCACAACCTGGTGACACATCTGGTGACGCTAAACTAACCTGCCCGTTTACACGGATACAACATTTCAACATAGAAAAAAACTATCACACTGATCGCCCTGTGGATCTCGCACAATAACATAAATCTGCGGTGTCGATTTCACCTCAACCTTTCAGTGATGATAGGCCGGGTGTACTATGTTGTCGTTAGAATGGCTTTAATGTACAGCTGCGAAATCCAGTTAATCGGCGTAGAGGATCTTCACAGAATGTCCGTTTTCGACAGCTAGTGTTTGTGTAGCGTCGGTGAAGTGTGGTACGGACCGTGTACCACCCTTGACGATGTTCGCCGATGCTTTCGGGACGGATAGATTGTCGACCGTTGAGCTTAGGGATCTCGTGTTGTAGGCTACGTTGAGTTGGTTACATTTTACAGATGTTGATTCGCCGCCGTCACACTGTGATTTGTTGAAGATTGATGGATTAAGCTGAAAGCGGCAGATCGCTGACCAGCTGTTCAGCATATGGGGGCATTGATAATGAAGCTATCCTCAGCAGGACGTTCCGGACTGCCTGATTGAGATCCTGAAGGTAGTGAGGGTTGACGGCATCGTCTGTTACGGCGAATATCAGAAGTCAGTGGCCCTTGTATTTCACCATTCCATTTTTTAACCGTATATTGTTGTACGTTTGTCACTTTATGTGGTCTTTTTTATCGTGTTATGTCTAGAATACTGTGGAAATCGCCTCTTCCGGTCATCACCATCCCACGTTCATCTGATCTCACTGTGGACATCATCTTAGATTCCGTTCTGTCAGGCGACTAGCTGAAGGGATGCATAACGCCCTCCGATGAATAACCACGTTCCAAGGAAACCGTGTACTGAGCCTTCGTGGTTTCAATCTTCCAAGCATTGACTTCAGCTATAGACAAGCTATTTGGCGTTCTGTAGCCTCACACAGGCACATGAAACATTTGACGCCAACCTTCCCGAATTTATTTGACACTTATCGATGTGACCTGGCGATTACCGCCGAACTACTTATCCCGCTCGATACCAGTGACTATGTAGTGATCTCTCTTCCTCTTATCCACGAAGTTTGCAATACCATCCTCTAACGGTCAGTTGGACGTTACTTTTGACAAACAGGTTTCCAAAGGAGGAAGAACTATTTCCGCAATGCAAATTAACTGTCAGTAAATAAATTTAGTTCATCGAATACTCACTTGGACCATATGGACTTACCTTCCTACCGTGGTAGCCGGCTACATCTCATCGTTTCTCTCGCCCCGTTTTCACAGGAGTCATAACGGAAACTTTCCAGAACGTCCCATGAAAACTACAGAGGCATCGACTTTGTCTTCATCGCATACACAGTGCTCACGATTCTTGGTGCTAATTTTCCCACTCTTTGACTATCTGGTGGATGATATTCTGGAAGGGACAGCTGGAGGTTCCGAGGGTATCGGAATATGGTACCTACCAGACAGTAAGCTGTCGAATATTGAGTATGTGGTTGACATTGCTTTACTTAGATCTTCTGGAGATAGTATGCAGACCACGCTGAATCCTTTGAATGATGTGGTTGATTTGTATGGTGTGCGCTTTGTACCTTCAGGATGTGAAGTTCAAGTTGTTGAAACATTGGGTTGATGCTGACCGTACGCTTCTTATTGCAATCAAGCCGCCCAAGGCTGTCGATCGCCTCACCTACCTGTGTAGTATTGTTTCATTAACTTGTAATGACGAGGCGTTCACGAGGATACCGAAATCATGTAGTACATTCATCATCATCATAGCCAGCAATACATCAGTGGTTCACACCGATGCTTAACTGCCACACAACCGTGAAGAAAAAAGTGAACCTTGCGTAAAAAGAGGAAAGAAAGGAAAGCGGAGGAGACCTAACCATTAAACTAGCTACGTCTATATTCAAACATACAACCTCAGGGTGCCTTGCAAACAGACAACCAAACTGTAAGTGAAAGTAAGGGGTAATCAGCAAGACAGCTTCCTTACGGCTTTCACTGCCCAGCGTCACTGAATGCACTCATTTAACAGACAACTGGAACAAACAGCAACATTCACGTCACTGAGATCGGTTAGCCGCCATCTCATCTAACGTCTCAAGCCACTGACTCTGTGAGTCGCGATAGCCCAAGTCTGGGAGACGAATCCGATCTACAGTGACTAACTTCTTCGTGAACGATTTCATTTCTCTACGCCAGGTCATCATCTGTCCACTTCGCACCCTGCGCCAGTCGGCCGCAGTGTCGACAAACAGTGCTAGGTGTGGGAGACGACTAGCGGGCATCCTTAGTACATAACCTAACTATCCAAGTCTGTGCAAGTGTAAGGATTGAACGAAAGAACTCGTTTGACAATCAATGTCAAACACCCGCTTCCTAACCTCCTCGTTACTCACTCGCCGGTGTCACCCGATACAAGCGATTGAACGCAGACATCGGTGGTCAAATACCTGAAGACGTTTCACCTCCTCTGTTCTGAGTGGCCAGGTTTCTCTGCCGTAAAGTAATAAAGCGTGCACTGTTGTCTGATATACGCAACCCCTAAGCTTCAGAAAGATACCTTTCCGTCGCCGTAGATGCTTCAGATCAGCGAACACCGCCCTAACCTTGGAGGTGTGCACTTCCATTCCGTTCCCCGCACCTCCACCACCGACGTTGATACAGCTTCTCAGGTATACAAACCGGTCAACAACCTCCATGGCTTCATTATCTAACACTAAATCTACGCAATCACAGCAATCTTGCAGAAGCACTTTGCATTTCGAAGCTGCAAAGCGCATTCCGAAATACTTAGCAGAACGCGAAATAGCGTTCAGCATTGTTTGTGCCGACTGAAAGCTGTTAAACAGCAACACCTTGTCGTCAACATAATCAAGATCAATCAGCCTTTCACCAGGTAGGAGGTCCCCGTCGGCATTTTGTGATTGTCTGAGACAATCCTTCATCATTTCGTCGATGGCGGAATTGAACAAAAATGGTGAAAGGGAGATAGCCTTGACGTACGCCGCTCATGGTGCTGAAACTATCAGACAATTCGCCGTAAACTCTAACCTGAGCTGAAGTATGGGAATTAAGTGCCGACAGTATGGTCGGTACATCCCTACGTTTAGGCGACTCTAAAAATGTAGATCGGTCCACCGAATCGAACGCACCTTTATAGTCGAGAAATACCGCAATTGTTGGCTGACGGTACACATGACGTTGCTCCAAAATTTGGCGGCGTAAAAATGTGATCTACACATCTCCGCCAAAGGCGAAAACATGCTTATTCTTCCCTTATGTTTACCTCCCGAGCTGTAGTGAGTCGACAATGTATAATGGATGCCCGTACCCTAGAAATGACTGGGGTCAAACTAAATCCCCTACGGTTTTCACAAGAGCCCCTGATAGTGTTTTGACTATGGGAACTATTATCGTGTGACTCCAGCACGGAAGGACGGTCTCCGTTGTGCACATAAGTTGAAACAGCTGAGTCAAAGCCATTACCAACACATCCTCACCTTATTTGAAACGTGCAGGCAGGAGGTCATCTCGGCCAGCAGCTTTATTACGTTTGTGAGCCGAAAGGCAATTGCGAACCTCAGTCGGTGGTGCTAAATCTACCGACCAGGATGCTGCATTACAAGTTCGTGGCGGATACACGGTGAAAGCTTAACTGACCGTCAAAGTGTTCTGCACACCGTTCTGACTTTCTGGATTTATTATTGATTAATGTGCCATCTACCTCGCTGATAGCTTTACTGACAGACGGTCGCCTTCAGCCAGTGGCACAGATAGGCCTAAAGAGTTTGCCGGTGTTCCCTGAAGCAAAAGCGGTTTTCATTTCCTGAACATTTTCCACTAACCCAGCCTCACGTTTAGCCTTTCGATTACGTTTCAGTTTCCTATGGATCTCTTCTAGGCCTGTTATATGAACTGCCAGGAGGAACCTTCCGTCTAGCTTGTAGTGGATTGGAACATTTCTAACTAGAATCGTGCCTATCCTCCACAATAATTAAACTAGAAAACCAGTTAGTGGACAATGACGTGTATTGCAAGTAGGCCGAGAAAGCAAGCTGTAAACAGAGCACAACAGAAGCAAAGCCGGACAAACCAGTAGCTAGCGACCGCAGAGTGTTAATTGTCAATATGACCTTGACGATCGAACAAACGAGAATATGCAAACATGCAATCAAATAATATCAATAGTGTCAGCGGTCAAAATAAATAGCAAGATAGGTTGAATACGTGGCAAACCAAGAGTGTCCCTACAAGCTTCTAACAACTCCAGGGTTTCTCCGAGATCCAATATTTGTTCACTCCACAAACCCCCGAGTTGCATGCTGTAATACCGCCTTCATAAATGTCCTGTGACAGCCACTTGGATCTTCAGGATGGGAACTACTATGGCAGCTTTCTAAGCTGGTTTGATACCTATGCCTTACCGCCGGTATAGCTGGCTTCTCAACAGCTAGTCATTGGTGTCGGTGGGTTCATAAGGACGAAAAGACTACATACCAACGCACATTACGAATCCAAGTATGTGCTCCACTATGAACGACAGTCTTTAATAGAACCACGCCACCTATAACTAACATCTATGTGGTCTCTCCGAGCTCAGTCCTGATTCGGAGTAGAAGGGTACCAGGCATAACAATTACATGTACGATGCCTAAAACTAGTGCTGGCTAAAAATAGCTTGTGCTTAGCGCACAGCGGCAAAAGTCGCCCGTCATCCGAGCGATAGGATATCTCAAACCTGTCCCATGAACGAGACGGCCTCACCAACATGGGCCTCCATATCTCCGGCCAGAACAATGATATCAGAACCATGTGTCGATCGAAGGAGATCGACCAGTGTCAGTAGAAGCGTAACCCGACACAGTGGGAAGATTTCTGAAGGTCTCACTTCCAGTGGTGGTCTTAACAGAACCTGCCAAACGGACGGCACAAAGTCTACTGTTAACAGGAATCCAATCTACCAATGCAGCTGTGGCCGTCGTGCTGAGGACTATACCTACTTCGGCTTGACTGGTAGTGGCAACCATGAAGTCACCCGAAGTGTCTAACCAGTATCGGGTAGACAGTGCGGGTGCTGTTAATTTCGTACGCTGACTACCGTCCTGGATTCTAGCTTCTGAAATACAGCAGACATCAGCGATTAACTAGTCTAACGTTCGTGCTAGAGCGGCCCGCAGAACTTTCTGTTTTAACGTGCGAACATTGAAAGCACTTATATTAATTCACTCTCTAGATCTAAGCAAAGGACCAGGGAGGCCTGAAGCTAAGTGGTAAGAGATGCGACTTACTGACGCAGTGTTACCATGACTAGCTGTATCTGTTGTGGGATCTGTGGAGTAATTATCGGAATTTAGGGTCGGGAGGAGTCTGGGAGCCAAGTTTAATAGGACAGTGGGGGAGGGATCAGCAGTAGCATGTTTTCGCCTATCCACCCTGCTGTATGCGTACTACGGGACGGCCGATGCAGTATGGAATTATTTGTGTTGTGATTATCCATGGTTGTGTGCGGGCTGAGATACTGCCAGGACGTCCAGACATAGACAATAGAATGATTAGGGTTCTCAACCAAAACCTTTGGGTAAAAAGCCTATACCGCAAGGCAGCGGTGGGTGGCAGTGTATCAGAGCTGGTACTTTTTCCGGAAGGCGCTAACCTTCTTCCAACCCCCAACCAGGAGGATGTGGTTTGTCAGACCTCTATCTATTGACCTGCTTGGTATGAGTGACTCTGTGAGTGTGGTGGCCACACCTTCCAGTTTAATCCAGTAAGTCATCGAGATGCGCAGGTCGTGACATCACGCCAAGGTCCAGTCTCGTTGCGACAGACATAGTACAGTCGTAGTACATTTGCTAAGCATGGCCAATTGTAACGTCACAAAGAGGTTCATGTGTCAAATAAAGACAAGGTTTACGATGCATGTGTATGCTCAGCTTTACTCTGTATCTCAGACTTAGTCCATTCATAGAGAAGCCGCATCTAGGTTGTCAGTATTTGATCACGTTTGTTGTAACCAATTAGTTTGTGTCAAATGTACTGACCATGGGTCCTATACAACAGCTCGTGTGTACATATTTTGAAAGTCTACATAATTGCGACCGATAGCTGAAATGCAGTGAAAATGTTCAGTTTACGCTGGTTAGATCAGATACTCGGTATGCTGACAGAATGTCTTTTTCATAGTGCATGGTTCGTTGTGGCTCCCAGTGGTTGGAAAGAAATCGCAAGGTGGCCAGGTGACAACGTGGTTACCGGCTACAAATTCCTTAATCTTTTCTTCGACTACGGCCGATGGGTGCCGTTTACTTAACGGGTAATTTTGCGGCTATCCTCACAGTTGGTTGTCATTGTATCACACTCATGAACAACCCCGTATGCGCAAACTTGACTCTCCTTTTTTTGCCTTTACCTCCTTTTGTCTCTCCTGTGGTTTCCCGTATACATTCTGCTACCTCGTGAACCATTGTAAACACCAACGGAAGCTCCAGCCACGGTATACACAGGTTTGGCTAGATGCTGAAAATGTTAGAAACAGACATTTCTCTTTAGTTTACACTATAAAGTGTAACATGTCGAGCGCCACTACACATTTTCCTTCCAAAGGTAATGATGAAAATGGGGAGTGATTGAGCAGATTTGTATGTCTCGATATGTTTGTTGTCGGCCTTGAATTGTTCGTCGTTTGTTCTAGATCGTTCAACACATGATTTGTCGCATGATCCATTGAAATAACACCCTGAGCTCAGTGGATCTATTTTCATTTCATTTGTGGCTATAATAGTAGGCCATTCAGAACGGGTCGGATAACATACTGCGTTCTGTCACATACTTATTCACAGTAGAAGTGGCGAAGAGGACACAGCTAATAAAGGAGTGCCCGTGTCTATCTTTTATCCAGCAATTGACGTAAATTGTTGTTCCTACACTCGTTAATCTTACCTGTCTTTTTTATTTTGCGTTTTCTTTCAGTATTGCAAGTACCAAGCCAATGCATCGACTGGTAGATATTTCACATTGTTTGATTTTCCCGCAGAAGTTGAATGTAAAGCCCCAAGATGTCAAGTTATTTTTGATCGGTATGTGCATTGTACTGGTGGCGGAAATTTTATTGGATATCACTCATACGTCATCCATCTGTTCGGTGAATGATAGTGAGAATCTTAAGCCGCAACCTTCTTATTTTGGGACGGGTGAGTGATTTCTTGTATTTGACTTCCTGTTGCAGTTGATATGAGTTATGCCAAAAAGCTGGCCAGTACAATTCACATTTATTGCTTCATCTTAACCGAGCCATCTCAGTTCGCATCTCAACATCATGTTCAAAACACTTGGGTCAGAAGGTGTACTCGGTATGGATTTGTGTCTCCTGGGAGTGATTCGTTGCTGCGATTACTCGGTGAGTTTTTATGGTGTTGTATGCACATTTGAAAGCTTGAGACAAGATTACGAAGAACTATGTGGTGCTTAAATTAATACGTTCGTGAACGTATTCAACGAAAAGTTTGCCCAAACTGTACTGTTACTGGTAGTTTGTACTTACGTTACGTAATCGTTCCCTTATAAGTTACTATTCCGTGCACCATGTTTCATCCGTTTTGTACAATGTTCAGTGTGTAGGGGAACAGCGAACCACTATGTGGCAAGCCTGTTGCCTTAGGCCAGTCACGCGTAGTCATACCAACAATGAGCGGACTGAGCTCGCTCTTCAGTTGTCGGCTACTGATATATATCGAATAGAGGTCGCATTTTGATGTTTTTAATAAATACTTCAGGTTATTATAAGGTTCAGATTTTCACAAACCACGGCTATCTGAAACGGAATAAATCAATCACTTCCTTTCAGAAACGTGATTAGAACAAGAAGAGTGGTAGAAGCGTCGGGTGTGGCAGATGACTTGTCGGCACCAAATGTACACTAACATGAATCAGCTTTTTATAGCAAATAGGGAAGTAGTAAATTACTCAGCAGTTTGGGATAGGCCACTAATTATGGAGAAGTGTTATCATCCACCTACCGACCTACCTACCAATCTTACTCGACAGAACAGTCAAAGGTTTCTTAATCGGTGACCAGGTCATTACCCGACCATCTTGCGGTTTATTCAGCAACCATACTGAACGGTGTGCGGTGTAGCGGATGCTCCGGTGGCATACGGAGTACGTGACTCAACCAGCGAAGACGGCGCACTTACGTTTTCGCGACCTCGCACATTTCCAAAACATGCACCGACGAACTGTTGCGTTGCTCACACAGTCAGTCCATATAAGACAAACAGAGATTCTGTGTGTTTCTTCCGCACACATTGGCCATGTCTGTGGGTGTCTCTCAGTGCAAACACGCGTAATAAACTGCTTTTGCTTGATTAACGAACGTATTTGTCACACCACAAGGGACGCAGGCTGGTGTGTGCACCAAGTGCTTCTATCCTCATGGATACCTCGTCAACAATATTACAGGCTGTCAAGACGATACCACTCAAATAGGTGTAACGGTCAACAATTCACAACGAGCTGCCAGAAATGACAGAAACAGAGTCAACGACAACCTAATCTTAAATCAACATTTCACTTCGAAGGTGCAAGGTGTATAACATTTGCTTTACTCTTGTGAACAGCATTTTTACTTGTTTCCGTTTATTTTGTGCTGATGTGAAGTTCCTGGGGTTTAATTATTATCCGGGCCTCATGAATTTCCCATAGACAGCTCTTTTAATCGAGCTGTCTTCTGGGCGGCTTATAAGTATACGAAATTCCAGTATACCAACCTATGATATGGATAGTTTGTTATTGCAGAAGTTGACTCCAGTGTCATTCCAGACCTGTATTCTTTCAACAGGCCATTTTTACCATTTTTGGAACGATATTGCTAAGGCAAATTTCCAGCCTTTTAATAAAAAGCTGCGTAGTAAATGTACATTATACGTTATCATTTCCGATGACAACACATCATTAGTTGACAATAATGTCCAACTATCATGTAACCATGGCGGACGACGGTCGCAGTGTTTTTATACCTTAAGACTACTTTCGATCCAGTTGCTCGTAGCCTTCCCTGGAATTGTCTTCTTCTCAAGAGAGTATCAGAGAAATACGTGAATCTGTTCAGATCACTGTATGCTCATTCTGCAAGCAGGATGTGAGTTTAAGGACAACTGTCTCGAGACTCTAGACAGGTTCGCATACTTGGTTAGCACTATCTCGTCAGCCTGTAATATTTGCTGAAGGGATATCCGCGAGGATAACAACGGCACGAATTGTCTTGGTCAGCTTGCGCTGTGACGTCGAAAAGACGTTTAGTTGTCGCTGAAAGTAAGGATATATAGTATTTGTGTGCCTTCTTTTTCGCTCTGTGGTTCAGAAACGTAGTCTGTTCGCAAGGAAGATGTCAACATGCATGTTCTGTTTGACCATTGTTGTCCTCGCCATTTAGCCCACGTTAAGTGGACTGATCACGTGAGCTTATTCCGAGACATTCGGGATGCGCGATCAATTGGCCAACTAGTCGCGCCGCACAACCTCCGATGATTGAGTCACGCACTCCGTATGCCAGCTGAGCACTTACCGTACCGGGCATTATATACTGAAACCATTAACAGTTGGGTGAAACCACGCGGTGGTCAAGCAACAACGTGGTTACGAAGTATGAAGACCCTGACTGTTGCACTGAGCAAAGTGGGTAGGTGTCGCCTGCCTGATTCTGGTCCTCGTGATCACTCAAACCGCTGGTTAGAGACGCTATTCGAGATGCCGGTGTGTCACAGTCAATGAACTACTTGCATTCATGATTTTTCTGTCTCTTGTGTTTAGTGTTTTATTTATTTTTAACCGCCGTACTAACTGAGCAATTATCGGGGCTTTGGTTAATTTCAAGTTGAACCATTTGATCTCATTCAGATCGGAGATTTTGACCTATCTCGGAAGTCGTGACCGTGTGTTTTTGATTGCAGTTAACAGAAAGTAACTGCGTCACCTGTCGTTACGATCGACGCAGCTGATCAGTACTCACAGGCGAAAGTGGTTGAGTGTTCGGGTATGATAGTTTGATCGTGTCTAGTGTGAATGACGCAGTGGTGAACACGGTTGTCTCGTGAAAGCATGGTCGATGTTCTAACCCCGGCCGTGAAAATGTTATGCACTGTTGACGAGCTCTAACAAGTGTGAAACTCAAATCTAGTTCTTTTTTTCAAAAGGGCTGGCAAGAGAGTTTGTGGAAATGCAAACTCTGCCATCAACTTTGTGTGATGTTCAGATTTTTAGTAACGTTTTGTTCTAGAACACTCCACTTCACCGCTGGGATAAGCGACGACCCTGACCATAATAACTATTGGTCAGGTTCAAGGATTTGCTGTGCCTGCGCACAGTTGTTGACGGTGGTTTCTGTTCCCCACTTGTTATCTCCTTCATATTTTACATTGGAGTCCAGTTGAGCAGTGCTTTTTAAAGTGCACAGTTTTACCGCTTCCTTTTCGAGTTTTATGTTTGTTCCGTGTTGTTCTTGAATGCACCACATCGCCACATTGTATGTCAGTACTCTTGAGCTCTCATTGGTGACGTCATCTCACATTTTTCACGCGCCCATCGCACTATGGCTATGGGTTAGATCTGTTCATCTCACGAATCGAATTTGTTGGTCAAGTATGTGGGCACTCACTGATAATTGATTAATTGACGGCACTAGGAATTTCCAAGTGTTGGTTGAATTAATGCAGCATAAGTCTAAATCTGTCAAAATTGGACAAATAATCGAAGTTTAAGATGGTGCGTGCTTCATTCGAGCCGGCTTGCACATCCTGCCACGCAACGAACAGAAAACTCTCGAATTGAAAAAACGCTACTGTAGTGGACTAATCAATTAACCAATAAAAATGGCCAAAAATATAGTAGTATCACAGAAAAGTTGTAACGGTGACGAATAGGATCAAAGGTAGACGTACGAATTAAACGGAAAACATATCGGTAAAAAGCAGGAACGACTCACTGATACGTCCAGGTCCGTTAGGTTGAGTAGACCACCACAATAAAGAAAGACAGCGCCAGAGATGAGATTCGTTGGACGACCGATAGATAATTCCACAAACGGCGCGATATGGTAACACTTGAGCATCGATAGATCAGCTAATACGCGGTGCTAAAATATCTCACCGTCCAACCACCCAAAATTCACACGAATGAAGAAGACGAAGATGACGCGCGGTACCCACCGTTTATTCGTGCTGATGATTTAATTGAAAAAAAAAAAAAGATTTCTGATGACTTCAAACAGGCGTACAACTGAAGATAACAAAACGATGTATACCAAAATGTATAAGCATGAATTACGAAATATAACTGTAACTTGTGGACACTACACTACTAGCTGTACAAATCTCATTGGCCATATCTATCGATGCATCTTGATCCGAAACCTCATGTGCAGCGTTATCAAAGCCTGGATTATCTCATAGTAGATGTCACGAGTGAAACAAACATTAGGCGTAGTCAGTAAGGTTGTGTTTCCTTGGTTTATGCGAGTATGTAAAAAATGTGACAAAACATTTGTTTAGTGTGTTATTGTGCATGAGTCTTGCGAACATACTTAGGTTACAGGGATTTATAGCTCCTAAAAGACGATCTTTCTTCCAGAGGTCCCTACATGGGTTGACTCTGTATGAAGTACGGTCACGTGAACCAATTTTATACAGATTTCTGGCGAAAGGCGTGTCCTAACTACTTTATGTCTACCTTATTCAACGTCTTACTCGATCACAACGAAAAAGGACGTTTCTACATTTAACAGGATATCTTTTTGCTTTTGTGATTTGTTGAAGGAAACGTTGAGAACGTACCGTATGAAAAATATGATATCTAAGCCTTTTAAAGACGGCCTGACGTTAATGCTGTATATGGTATGACCTAAGAAAAGATCAGATTCTTGGTTGTCAGAAGAATAACCCGTGTTGTTCCCATGACATGGGTATGAGGCAATTACTCTGATTGTATAAGCCTTTTCATGCACTTTGGATGATTTGTTTTATTATAGCCAAATTGTCCGTGATAAGCCATAAAGTGAGCATTCAACGGCGTCGAGTGTGGACTGTCCTTGTCGTCGCATCGCTTTGAGTTTTGTAACGTCAAATGGGTATTTTTCTTCAGATACCCTCTCCATCCTGCAACCATTGACAAGGTGCCATTCCGCCATTCAAATGCAACTTTGGAATGCTGTTGTCAGGTGGTATTTTAGCGGAGAATGAAGACGACACTGTTTGCGAACTCCTCAAAAGATTGTAATTTCCCAGGCATATGTGCCGTGCTTACATATGGATGCAACTATCAGCCCGTTTACTAGGGCCGATTTCCTGTATGAGCTTGTGTTGGAAGTACTTGATGAATCTTAATGCGGCTTGATTTCGGACTTCCATGTGACAGTCGGTGACATACCGTTCGAGAAGAAATTTTGGAACTTCAGCGTTAGTGCAGACAGGATTAGATTTCGTTTATGTTTACTATCTTATTTATGCCCAACAGTTCTGAAATGAACACTTATTATTCGTAAAGCGACGAGAAGTGGATGCTGAAAAGAAAGACAAGAGCATGGAGAACGTAATGAAAACAACCCTGTAACACAGTCTGATTTTTTAAGTCCAAAATATAATGGTGAAAAGTCTATTTTCAGAGCAAGGTAAGATTGAAATGTTCCAGATTTGTTCATTACGATAATGAGAATAAAGACATATAGGCGAGCATATGTTTTCGACAAGACATCTTCAGGTGGGCACAGTTACATAAGGGAGCGGTGGAGTTAGATCGAGATGTCGATCGGGCATATTACAAAGCAGCTATGTTATTAGTCAGTCAGTTGATGATCACTTGTTCATTTCGTCACATAACACTCGCTCATGGGTTTAACAGCGCACGTCTGCCATTAGTCCAGTCGTTTTGAGGCCAGGGCGTAGCAATACTTGAACAAACCGCTTGGGTAGCAAGGTTAGGTTGTCATTATGAATAGAGGTGATTGCACGAAAAAACTGTTTTTTCTTTGCAGACCAAAACGAGTTTCATAACGTCATTAAGGAAAAAAGATTGAATATGCTAAATATGAGATCACTAACTGTCTTTCGTCATTGATGGACTAAAAGTTAATAATCGGCTTGATTCATGACCACAGGGTTCTACTGTATCCTATCTTTGTGATCTGATAAGAGTATGTGATTATGTGCCTGCCAACGGATACGACATTGGGATATCAGTACTGTAGCTGATAGGGTTTCAGCTGTGACGCACTCTCGATGTACAGCTGTTATTCAAAGCTGTATTGTACCCAAAGACAGATAGCATGAGAGTGGGATTCCCGCTCGGACCTCTGTTAACCGATCTATTTATTGAAAAGCTTGAGTGTACCTTACTTTCATTCAGTATAAGTCAGTGTAATCAGTGCCGACGATATGTGGATGGAATAAAAATCCTCATTAACTCTGATCTGTACATAGTGCTCAACAAATTCATTGGTACCCATTTATTTGCTGACTACGCCTGAATAATAAACCGAAAACCAAATATCCTTCTTTGATGTCCATTTTTGCTCCGATATACAGACAACACTATTCAGCGCAGGACTTACCAAAATAGTACCTGGACATGACAATACAGAAACGTTCGCAGTTTTGTACTCTTAAAACGAAACTAAAACCTCATCGGTTGCCTGACTGATAGGACATCTGAATTTGTTATGCAGATACGTCGGATAATGAGCTCTAACTCATTAGAGAACGTACTCCAAAATGACAGCTACCCGGGCCGATTTATTACTAAAAATATTACTAAAGTGCCGGCAAGCTCTGAAGTGTGAAATGTAAAAAAGAATCCCATGTTTATTCAGACACCATTCAAGTACGACAACGCCGCAGAGTAGTCAACAGGTAGACTTGAACAAGCAACTAGTAGGACGGATGTCACAGCTGAACACCGTATCCAGTTCACCACATCTCTGATTTGATACCAAGGACAAGCTGTCATTTAGGACATTTATTTAAAGCAGTATTTTCCCGAAACAAATTTTAGTAGAGCAGTCAAGAATGTTAATGCCCACGACTTGTGGCCTGCCAAATTTCTCTGTGTATTATAAAATGCGTACTACAAAACAGGTCAAATGTGAAACTAGACCGTGGTAGGACTGACGGTTCCGTGCAACGTTCGGTTGATCGCAAATGCACCTAGGATGGTCAGTACTTTCGTTTCAACGGTTTCCTGTAGAGGCCTTATAAAACAAGTCCCACCAAAACGTTATTCAACAAAGCCAGGAAGATTTGCGCCCAAGACAATCCAGAATGGGGTGCAACTCATCAAGTAGGTTCTCTTCGGTAACGGATATCCACAATCACTGATCTCCAAGTTTTTCATAGAAAAACTCCACGAGCAAACAGTGATGGTGGTGTCACAGATAGAGGTTTTTTCACAACTGCTGTCAGTAAGTCGTTACAACGCCAACTGAAGGCCCCTGTACTATGGACATATAATGCCGCAGAGGTCGTATCAACGTACACCACAAAATGGGTGCCATTTCCACCTCTAAAATCCCAGATATCTCCTTTCGCCAGATCCCATATTATTTACCGATTTTCGTGTAGTTGTCAGGTCGACCACATTGGCGTGACGGAATGGCGGTTGAAATTGCGAGTCTCGGGACACATCTCAGCATGAATGGGGAAACGTGTGGAGCAGATGCAAGCTGACACCCATGTGTGCACATAACATCCGCTACATAGACCACCGGCATCAGCGATCGCTCATCTTCTGGAGAGTCATCACCAGCTAGGTCCCACACAGGCATTCACAGTATACGCAGCTTATAAGTCTCATTTGTTACAATATGCTGGGGCAGTTACTCTGTGACGTCGTTGTCTACTTGTGTATTTAGACAGACATGTTAATTTAGCACTCCCATAGTAACGATGCCATTGATTGATTAGTGAATAACTCCGTCGTCTGTTTCCCTTGTATGTTTGGTTCCACATTTGCCATCAGTTTTCCGCTTTATAATCTCCTGTTCTGTAGTACGCACTTGTTAATATGTAGAATAATTTGCCGGACCATAAATCGTGCGGACTAACGTCTCAAACGTTTGTGTTCGCTTCGTAACCCGTTCATATGGAGCAGGTTATATTGGTTGCACAGCAAGACAACTTTCTGAGAGAATCCTGGAACACCACCAAGATTGGTTGAGGCACAGTGAAACACGATTGATCAACAGTATTATTCCCGCTCACTTGATCAAAAATAAGCATCAGGTGTGCATTGATCGAATCTGTCGCATGCCAGGTCAACCAACAAAGGACGTCTGAAGAAGAACACTACACTGCCGGGGCTACTGGAGGCAGGTTGCTTAATCTAATAGTATGTCATCAAAAGCGGTTTGCTCAAACGTTACATCTATCCTGGACTCAAGTCGACTGGATCAGCCGTAGATCTACGCACTTGAATCAGTGGGAAGTGTGACATAATTGACCAATCAACAGGATAACTCTTGCCGTTTTATGAATAGAGCACTTTTATTCGCGGTTTTTGTTTCAGTTTACATTCCAACAGTAAAAGTGCGTTTGAGTTTGTGACTTCCGCCTATTTTGGCGTAGTGATCATTCTGATTTCCGCAAACAACATCGCAAACTTGCCTCGCTGTTCACTCTAGTACTCTGAGGTAGGTATTATATTTGGTGCTTAGGGTTTTTCAGGAGCACACTGTTGGACTGAGCCACTTACTTGGTAGACAACCAGAGCAGGGTCATCACCTGTAAACCCTCCATCTTCCGTGTCACCTACCCCCCAACTACTTGAAGTGTGGGCGAGCTGAAGCTATTCGACACCTAGAGACATACGTTCGACAGGAAGCCTGTGAATCACTCTCCGCAACTATGCACGACCGTTTGCAACCTAACCGCCCGTGTGTGTTATAGAAATGTGGGGGAAGAAAAAGCAACCGTATGATAGAGGATCGACTAGGCAGGTTTGTGAGGATTCGGATCTGCGGCTGATATTTGACCATCGGGCCACACGGGAGTACCGTACCTCTAAGGCCGTCTGTACTGGCAATGCTTGTAACGAGCTGAAACCTTCGGTCTTTGTTTCGTTTCTGATTTATTACTTGTTTATTGTTTAGCTGCAATCTGATCGGTTCGTTTTGTCCACGACCAATCATACTTTTCGATTTGGTTACGAAATACCCGTCCTCCGTTTGGTTTTATGTAATACGGTTGCAGTACGATGCGTTCAGAAATTCTGGTTCGTGTCTACTCCTGTGGACTGGATCGGATGCATTTGAGTAATGAATATTCCGTAGGCGTATGCAGGGGACTCGAATAGTTATTCCAAACTGTAGTATTGCGTACCATCGTAGTTTTCGACCTTCGTGGTATATGGACAGTTTATTGTTATATATCATCCGCTGAACTGTCTATTCGAGATAGAGTAGAACTTACGTTGTCAACATAATTGTACCAAAAGCAAGCAACGACTGGATCAAAGGTTTCAAAACCGACACCGGATTGTGTTTTGTGCATTCAACGATTGAAAAAAAACAGACCCTCTGTCGTCCAGAACATGGTGACGGATAAAAAAAGTCATAAGATTGACATTATTCAGCGATATGATGATTACAAAACGAACAAGTGCTACGTAAGGTTATGGATGTAACTAGTTGTATGGTGGCACCCACGCAGGATCATTTGACCTAACCGTTAAACCTACTTGCGATTATATGTAGTCGGTGACGTTGACACTAGGCTAATTAGTGCATACTCGCATTCTGATTAGGTTGGAAAGGATTATTGTGGTGGATTATCAGACTGGAAGATGCGAGTATTCCAACACTCAAAGGAATATCTCGACATGGTCGTGGAATGTGGTCAAAGCCTACAGTGGATAGATGACGGACAACATCAGCGACCGGATGAGCCATTGCACAACGAAATCGGACGAAGAATGGCAGGTCGAAAACCCCCTGACAGAGGGCGCCGATCACACACATAAATCGGGCAGAAGTGCACACGACGTGTGAACGGAAACCGGGTTTGGGGGTGTTGTGAATTGGGATTCTAAATCATAAACGCGGATGCGCGCGTAGCATGGGAAATAGCGTGTTGGGCAATAAAGATTGCGCTTTGTTGGACCCCTTTTCGCTACATCATCACTTAATACGACATGCAATCCGTAGATTTTCAGTGTATTTATCGGAGCTATGTAATGTTGTTTTGCGTTGCCTTTTATATACGAGCACTTACGTGCAGTTGTTGGTTTGGTAGCACTCCGATTCAGATGTTTGCGTCTTAGGATTTTCATGTTCAAAACGTGTGGCGATTTGGTGCCTGTCTCGTGTAACTCAGAATAATACCCTCTCAGCGTCCGTATACCGACTACATATTAACCGCTAATCTTTGAACGTAGCTTATAAGCTGAGAATACAGCTTTTGAGCTGTAGATATGGAAACACTTGGTTTCTCATTGAATTGAATAAGAGGCGTGAATGTGAGCGTTGACCATATTCGATCCTCTCGTTCGGCTTTCCTCAAGTCCGGTTATTAAAACAACTCGTTTTTGTGTGCATTGGCTTTAAACCATAGAAGTCAATGTTTCGGGAAATTCGCATCTTGTTTAAAAATAAGTGATGACGTGAAATCTGTTGATCGAAGCTGAAACAAGAGACAAGACGACTATGGTTATGATCACAAACGAGGTACCCTGTCTGTTATTGTTTAGAACCCACCTACACCCTTGTTAGGTTTTCAATAGTTCATGTTATTTGAATTGCGTAAATTATAGGGGACCAAGTTATTGCGTGATTCTGAAAGCCTCTATCGTGGTCATAAACGCGACTAGTGAATCAGGGTGTCCGTGTGCATTTGGACAAGCGCCGGAGCATGTAGATTTATTACTATCCAGTCAGCCAGGCGATTCTTGCCAGCTCATCACATTCCAGGGAAGCGAATGACTCCGATCTGTGGTCTGGCACAGCGGATCTACCAACACATGGAACGACGCCATTTTGATTCAGACATGCCTTTATGATCGGGATATCTGTGCACGCATCCGGACCGGGAAACTGATGTTCGATGATACCATTACCGATTCGATTAAAATTGCTTGCGTTAGCAACCACTGTCTGGTCATGTGCCTTAACATAATACCAATGAGCACTCAACAAACATGACTTATCAATAAGAGAACGGGTTGACAAACTAGATAACCTTCCTACAGAAAAGTTGTCTATTTCCTGTACTAGCAAATTTAGTAAAACTGATAGTGAACAGATTAAAACGCATCTGCTCGAACAGTAATCAGCACGATCTCTCAAGCGTCTGAAAGGTTATAGAAAGTTTCGTAGGCAACGGCGGAAGTTCAGAAAACGAGGACTAGGGCAGTATTTACCAACCTTCGACACCTTTGGAGGCAGTGAACCAGTTCTGTATAGCCTAAGGATAGCACTTATATGGTAACTCAGAGAGCCGGCCTACTTTACGACTATGGAATTTGGCCATTCAGCGCAAAAAACATGGGCCGTCTTCAGAGATTTAACTATCAATATGAGCGTTCGATCATACATTCTTCTTCCAATAAGTTTGTAATCAGTTTGGACTGGAGCGGTTTCTTGATTAGAGAAGGTCCAACTACTCATTGTTCGCGCACAAGCTGCTACAGGGGGAATTATGGTCAATCGGTGCCGACCGAACATAGACAGCAGTCAGCTGCTGTTGAATGTTTAGTTGTTTCAAACAACCGAGTTGGTATATGCAAGGTCGTGGAACAACACGGTAGCAAACTGGCCAATCAAAACGTGAGGACGCCTGTCGCTCAATAGCAGTCGCAAATACTGTTGTTACTCTATAAGAAGGTGCTGTTTTCCCAATAAATTGTTATTGCTCAGTGCCGTTCAGATTCCTGTTCTGATTTTTCTCCATTTAGCAGCTCAGTATGCGACACGGGGCACATCATTTGTGGATTGCGCTTTAATCCATCGACTAAATGACTTCCGAACGTTCTCTCTGTGGACCCCTTTCCTTTAAGCCAAATAGGATATCTCCTGTGAATTTGTTGTCAGTTTATTTGGGTCTTTATCGATCTGTTAACTGTGCTGTTCTGTTTCAGTGACTGATTCTTACTCTTGACCATTCTTTCAAAGATGCCAAGCATAACGTGAAAACATACAAACGCAAATCATGGAACTCGATGCGCGAGACACTGCGAGCTGTGTATGCACAAAAGGAAGATATTCTTTTCTACTTGAAAGCTGATTACAACAATTACATCATTATGGAAAATGTGCGCTACATGTTGGAATTTGAAGATCCTGATAAACCTTTTTTGCTTGGCCATGTACATGCGGTAAGTTCACTTTCTTTGCACATGTGTGATCTGGGAGCTGATATAAGACTCATATTAGCTAGCTTATTTGTTTGCTGCAGTATTTTAATTTTGTGAATCGATACCTTCGCGTTTCTACACCGTTACCATGTGAACGCTTTCCTTGTGCTTCATGTTACGAAATGTTAGTAAGTATCCGTGTAATATATGTTCGTAATTCATGGACGCATGCGCTAACAACTACAACACCGTTCTTATGTAGTGTGGAAGAAGTTCAGACTGTAAATGTGTTTGCTGTTGTTTGTCGTTCCATGTGTTATCTATCGGAAAGTGTCCCCTCGCTTAATAGAGCATAAGTAATCCGCATAAACAACACTGATTCGTTTACTTGCATACAGTATATTTAATTCGGGCGATCTGTCCTTTGGTGTACACTTCGCAACAAATGTCATTTACGTGTGGGTCACTCTTCTGCTCCTCAGCATTAATTTTTGGCTTGGAGTGAATAACCGATATATCATATGAGGCACACACAGTGCCTCCAAGTCAACGGCGTATATCAGTTGACACAATGAGCACCTAACTGAGTCTTTGTTTTAGGAGTCTTCCATAGGCTTACGTTGCATCAACTAGTGTATTCAGTTCTTGGACTGATGAATCGACAAATGGTCCTCAGCTAGGTGATGAGTACCGCTTTTACTGGTTTCCTGCAGGATTGAAATCTTAATTGTCATTTTATTGTCGTACTCCGAGACCAATCGTGGGTATGTGCGCTTATGATGTTCATGTATACATGTTTGTCCAGAGAAAGGTTAGTTCGATGCGTTGTCTGCACAAGTTGTGTTCATCTTATCCTCATCAATTCTCTCTTTGTAACTGCTGGTTCTATCAAGACCATACAAATTGACGATGGGGAGCTTCCTCCATTCATTAGATTTTGACTGTTCCAACAGGATGAGTACAGTTGTAACCTCATAACGGGCACCAAACTGTCGTTTACGTCTATGGACGTTTCAAACCTGTAATACGGTTAGTCTCTTTAGACTTACTTTGTGAAACATAACCCTTCTAAACCCCATTCAATGAGGAAAACGTGGCTTTTATCCATTGATCATCATGCTTTTACAATCGTTGGGGACCTTATTGCCGATCTGTTGCTATCTGATTCGCATTGGAATATGGAGTACACTGGCTGTATAGTGAATGCATTCTACACGGTTTCGTTATCTGGGCTATACAGCGCTCTCAGCCAAGAGCGACCATTCTTAGGGAACATGAATATCGGTTGCTCTGTGAATGCACATATAGCGAAAGTGGTCATCGTGTGGGTTCGGGGAATGGTCATGTTTCCTATGGATTTTTCACCGTTTAACGTGGAGAGTACCCTTTATAAAAGCACTGTGTTAAAAGTGTACACAAAAGGAACCTTTTGATGTTTAGACGATCAATTCACTGGATACAGACTAACTAATAATGACATCGGCGATTAAACATCGATTGCTTATTTCAAAATGTTAACGTCACAAGTGTACGTAACGGACAGCGGAGAGCAGGGCGATTCTGCATTCAACCCACCATCGAGATTGTATGTTCATCATGCCTTTCGTTTTATCACTACAAGTTGGTTTCCGTACTAGATATGCGTATGTTCCTAAACACACTCGGTACGCTTACCTTTTCTATAAGGCGAATGTAACGATTCACTTCTGATCGTTGAATTACGCGTAGCCCAAAAACGGATCCCCAAAATGAGAACAAAATTGGATCCAACAATTTCTACGGTACTATTAAACAAATACATCAATAGTTACAAAAGGCAAACCTCAATCGTTCGCGACGATAGTTTCGTCCAGCAAAATCAATAGCTTCTCAACAGGACCAACAAGGTCAAAGGTGAACCGTCACGCCAGCGGACCAGGACAAGAATGGCCACTCGCGCCGCGGACATTTAATGGCACATTAGTTCAATAAAACAAAACGGGGTGGGTGGGGTAGTGGGGACAAGTGTCGGGTTAGTGGGAAAAGATAGGGAGTGTAAACGATGGGGACGAAGTTTCTCAGTTCATGGATCAACAAATTTACACTGGTCTTCTTCAAAATTGTTTGGTTCACTTTCGCACATGCATATAAGGAATGCTGTATTAGGCATGATGTGGTCTCACAAATGTGGCTGGCATGGCAGGAAAAGCTAGTATACTATGAGAAATGTTAGTACTTCCATAACCACAGTGTTTAAGATGTGTATCCAGAAAGCAATAGAAATATTGTTTATTGCTATAGACTAACGCTTCGGATTGAGACGAACTTTTTCGAGAACCCACCTATGAAACACACTCTAAAGTAGATCTTACAACACCCATGGATCTCATTGTGTCTCCCCCTAGAAAGATGGGTATGGATCAAATAGTTAACAACGGAACACAAATTATTTCCATGCTTGTCAGTTTCCGTGTTTGGGGTAAGCCGACCGAGACGAAATGACACTCGTACCTGTGTGCCATCAGAAGCAGAATGTGATGTATGTCTTATACATATACATATGAATACTGCAGGCAACTAATGGATAGTGTGCAATGGTCTGATTAAGAAGAACCGACATTAAACCAAGGACATAAACATTCCATATATTAATTCACAATCGTTATGTGTCTGACCGGGAGGAGTTATGACACGGTAACCACTCACAGCTAAATGATAACGTGGAATAACCCGGTGAGAATAAATGATTGAAAGACACCAAAATGGATTGGAAGAAGCCTATCAGAATTAGAAATG
>LUCH01006548.1:5266-21105 GCA_013368495.1 Paragonimus heterotremus
ATGTACATTTTTATTACGATACTTTTCGTTTTGCGGTTAATTTCTGTGTGTTCAGCGGTCACGCAAATGTCTACGGTAGTATGTCCGTCGTAGGAGCAATTTGGAGGGTTGTAAGATGCGTACATTGTCCATCTCCATACTGGTCCGCGTTAGATCAACTGAAGGCGTTCGTCGTAAATGCTCCATCTCAAAAATGATCCTGTTAAGTTGGCTTGACTCCTTCCTGCCAGATAAGATCGATCGGTTAGAAGCGGATTCGGTGAAACTTACGGACTGGTGTCAGCAGGTCGTACGCGTTGGATGACATGGGTTTTGAACTACTTCAGTTGTTGAAGCGAATAACTAGGAATGTAAGGGGGGTGTCGTTATCGCAGTTGGCCTACTCGGATCCTACTCTGGCCCACTGGAATCCCACTCTGGCCAACTCCGATCCGACTCTAGCCAGAGTCGGACCACCTCTGGATTTTGTTGCACGCCTTCTCGGATTCGACCCCTTGCCAACTCGTGCCGGAGTCGGACCGACGCCGGGCCAGAGTCGGCGTGTTTACTGGGATAGGGCAACCTTTCAACACTAATCAAACCAAACACAAGACTTCTGGGAATAATGCTACAAACTCTAACAGAATCAGCACAACTCGTTCGAATCAAGGATGTTTGTTTGTTTCAACATCCAGCAGCCACCTGTTGACCTCAAACGCAGTCATCGTGAACCGGCTGAATCACCGCTCTTGGTGATTTCAGAGGGTATCAAAACTACGGTGAAATACATATTGAACAATTTCTTAGGCGAGTGGGAGCCCGAACACGATTCTTAGAAGCTAAACGTACAACCTCGTACGAAAGATCATTCCAGTGATTGGCAATCCTGTAGAAAAAAATGTTGCCTATGGAATGTCCACTGTCGGGGCCTGTGGGGTTTCTTGTTGACCTGTTTGACCAACGTCAGTCCCTAAGATAAAAAAAATTGCTGCACGAGTCCTGTGCTAAAGAAGAGGTATGTAAGAACTAAGTCGCTGCTGATCCTTCGAAACAAAAGTAGTGGGAGTCTTAAAATTTCAAGTCGAGACTCGTAGGAGAAACGTCTCAGACCGGTGATCGTTTCGGTGGCTACTTGCTTGATAAGTTCGCCGGTCAGTTTATCCCTTCTGAAGCCGGTATACACGATGTGATTAGCTGTGATTTTGTGCAGCCCTCGTGAAGCGTTTGGAAACGCGCTTTTCTACAGGGGACGAGGCTACTTTTATCATCCCAACAATCCCAAATCCATCTTCAGCGGTCATCTGGTGATGATAGGTGAAGGGAAAGCTAGACAACAGCCACATCACAAGGTCTTTATTCAAGTCGACTCTCGCGGTATTTATTGCACTGTGTACACTGCGCATCACGAACAGGTTCTCAGAATCATCTTCGATTGACGCGTGCAAATTTATGATGTCGTTTAGAGAGGGACTTCAGTCATCTGTTCAGCACTTGATGCCGCCGAGATCCGTGTGTACTGCATTTGGATCACAAGAATTTCAAATTTGTAAGTCGTCAGTATAAAGTAACGGTCCCCTCAAAGGGGCCGTTGCTTGAAATAAGGTCGGGAAGGTCACTGATGTAGAGCGGAGGTATCGTGATGTTAATACCGAGGTTCGTAAACCCAAGGTTTCCCCAGCCTTATATAAACGGGGATCGGAAGTCACAGTGAGAATTCTCACTGTAGAAGAGAAATTGCACAACTAGCGACCGTTATACAATTCAGAATCCAACTGAAAGTGGAATATCTCAGTTAATTTTGAAAATACGACAATATACCATTCCCTTAAAGTCGACGAGGACATTATGTTGATCAATTAAATCAAACGCCCATAAGTCTATGCTAACTGGGTGACCATCAAAATCAAAAGAGAAATTGCACACTTATCGACCATTATGCAAGTTTTCAGAATCCAAATGAAAATGGAATATCACAGTTAATGGCGAAAGTGATCGCAACATCACTCAGTCCTATACTCTGACCATACAACCGTTAACAGAACGAAAGCCCACCGTCCACAATTCTCCACACAATCCATCAGAACACCCCACAGTGCAAATGGCCTACTAGTTCGAAGCCTCGCCAACGGAATACTGGTCATATACTGTGACTAAACAAAAACGAACCGACGGCAATTGAGTTTCGAACATGTAGTTCACGTCCTCTGCATTTTCTTGTTCGTATCGTCACAAGCAGTGCGGTTGAAATTGCTTCATCAGTGAAATTGTTGAGTAATTAACGTGAGACATTCATGAATCACTGATTAGGCGGTCGACCGACTCAAGGTGCTACTAGGGAAGACGGTGGATCTACAAAGAAACTTTATTTATTTATTCTCCCCGTTCACAAGCGGCCTTCAGCGCAACGATTGAGGGAGCTAGGGAACTGGACGTGAGAGAACCTTCAGCACAACCACACGGCAGCCACCAGAGAGGACAAATGTCGACGGAAATTCCAGTCGACCCTCAGAATTCAGACAAGTGTCGGACTGGTTGGGCGGCGTTCCCAACGGTAATAGCTAAAACGTTGTTACCCTAGTGAATGTGGCCTACAATGGTGGAGATGGTGCGGATTTATCATAGAGCTAAGAACAATACTGTGGTGCCTACGTCAACACATTAACTTTGATGTTAATGGCTTGTAGTAAATTTGCATTCACAAGGTAATTTGAACCGGTGCAGTGGTACTGGCGAGACAACACTGACGTTGCAGGGATTTTAGAATTTTGGGGATGTCGGAGGTAATCTCAATACAGAGGTAACAGCGGACCAAGCACGGATCCTTGAAGAACACTAACAGACATCAGAGAGCGAGAAGAGAGATCCGATAATGTTTTCAATCTAAAAGTTACGTTACGAAATGAAGAGGTGATCCAACATAAAATCTCTTTTTGGATGCTATCGGCTTCCAGTTTGTGCACGAGAGGACCGTATGGGACAGGGCCGAAGACTCCTACAAAATCGAAAAGAAAGCATTCAAGATGTGGCCACTGTCTTTGGCAACTGTCAGACTATCTAAGTAGAGTCACACATTGGTTATTCATGACCTATTAGGGAGGAGGCCGTGGTGAGTAGAAGAGAGGATCATTCGAGAAGACGTGGTTAAAGCTGGCCTTTTTCAATGAACACTGTATTATCTTACATGAGAAGCGACTGAGGCAAAACGGCCGACAGCTTGCAGGAGAGTGTCCGAGGTATCTGTTCAAATGAATTATGGAGGGAGACCGCCAAACCCAGGGTTGTTTCCTTGAAGATCCGGAGGTGGTTCGCGTCTGGTCCCTTTGTATCGTAAGGAGTAACCTCACCTAAGAGATACTGAACATCGGACACAGAGAAGTTGACTGTCAGGATTGTGCATTGAAAACTTCCTGGCGATAGAACTCGTTGCGAGTTTGGCGGAATCACACCGCAGATCTCTGATTAATACCCTATGAGTACCACAACAATCACTTTGGGGGTTGGAAGAGGTTTCCCTGTTGATAGCCGCAGAGAAGTAAATGAGGCCTTGATATATTGTGAACAAAGCTCTTTTTCTCGCGGGCTGTTAGCAAGACTTTCATCCGTACCTGTTGGGTGTGTTGATGGATATCCCGCTGATACCCTGCTTCGTATAAAGCAAAAAGCTTTCAGACCCTCGGATTGGCCCATTATGTAGTGGCCAGCGATCCTGTGGCTTCTCTAAAGATCCCGGCTGCAACCGTGTTTTTCTGCTTGTCCGTTCTGTACGCAGGATTCCTTGTACGTCTGCCACAGGAGGCCTGATATGAACTCACCGCTACTTTCTTCAGTCGTGCAACTAATTGCATGCAGCAGATGCATGCTTTTGACCTAACAACTTACTTATTATTCCATTCATCAAGGTCGTTTAGCCCGAACCCTTTCGAGCATCGTTTAACGCATTTGTAGGTCCCACGAACTTTCCGTGGGGCGTGCTTTCCAGTGCCGCCGAGTTGGTTGTGGCCTATCTTGCGCTTCTTTTTTCTCCTCTTGGTTGCTGTCGTCGGCTCCAGACAAGACTGGAGCTAACTGTTTATCATCCTTCCAAACATCGCTGGAAATATAGGGTTTACTCGCGCACCCCGCTGCGTCCTCTAGTTCGATGTCTGTTGAGACTGCGTTCCGACTGGTCTTCAGGAAAGGTGTTTAAAATTGTTAGTGGACAAGGGTCTGGCGCATACCGACTTGCCTTCGTACAGTTAACTTCCCTCCAGATAACTGAACAGAAAGAACGTCAAAAAGGTGGCGTATGTTGCACAGCAGCGGTGAATAAGAGAAAGGTTTCCATAGCTTTTGAGGAAAAACTGCCTCATGAGTCCTGTGAATGGAGCCATTAATGAAGCTTTAGTTCAGTTCTTTCCCGTCAAATTAGAGGATAATTGTACATAAGAAGCGTCTCAGTGCGTTAAAGTCTGCCATCTGTAAGTTTCGGACTGTAGCCTTTGTTTCAACTTTTTGGAACCAGAAACAGATAAAATCATAACCTGGCATCAGGTGGTCACTACGCCTCAGCAGTATTTCGATGACTTTTCTGACTGAAAGACGAGCTACATTCGTAATAACCAGATAATGCAACGAGGGTGTCTGTCTTGCGTGATGTCTTATGGGTTGGTTGACGTGTTGCGTCCAGTCTTCCTCATGAATCGTCCTTGTCAGAGATTTTGAAGATCCAAGGTCACAGTGCTGTCATGATTTAGACATTCGGTTGGGCTCTTCCGAGTTGAAATCATTCATGATGAGATGAAAGTGTAGTGACCTAAAGATAACCCAGGTCCGCCTGCTGCACGATGTGTAAAGTTCTTCCAAAAATCCTAAGCAACATTGTACACAGGATCGTAAGGACCTTTTTCTGCCGTCTGTTTGCTGCATGCGATCGCGTTTGCTTGTTAGCAGGCTTTTCGGCCTATGCGCACCAATGGCGATATATATACACACTTCCGGCTTGCTCGCGCGCTCGACGATCGGATTCTTAACCTTCATAGCTACTTTGCATACCGGTGTCGTTCAGCGCTGATCGAGCCCTACTGTAATTATCGTGTAGTGTACTTTCGGCCTCCTGCAGTTATTGGTGTTCTTAATTGACGTCTGGTAACCCTGTGTATTACTGAGAAAGCGTTCATTTAGTAAAAGTACGCACTAAAACTGGTGAGCCTGCCTTTGTCGTGATTTTCTGCGGGCACATTTTGTTTTTCTGATGTAAGTTGTCGCTACTTTTTTCATTTCCTTGATTTTGATTTCCGTTGATGTCGAAATTATGCAAAGACAGGTTTTCAGTTCTCCAGGCCCTTCCGCCAATGCTCTTTCCGTTCCGATCGCGCCTCTTGGGGAAAATAGTCCCTGAAGCTGGTTAACACAGTTGCGGGCTAATTTTGCTTTGAGAAACATAGCCACAGAAATAACGAAGTTCCATTGCGTGGTTGCCGCTCTCCCGCCTCACGTCAAAGACGAGATGCATGAGGTTTTGGAGTTACCGGGCTCTGTTAAGCCATATGAACAACTTGAAGAGGCCATATTCAAGCACATTAACTTTTCGGATCGTCAACGCACCACCCAGCCTTTAGGTATTACCGAGCTAGGCCACCCGAAGACTTCACTGTTTCTATGCCACAAGCAACGCCACATAGTCTCAACTCAGCCCCAAGAGTTTTTCTTGAAGGAAACGTGGATCCAGCAACTGCCTAGGAATATGCAAAGTATCTTCAACGTCCATCCTCAAGCGGCCCTGCCGCAGTAGGTCAACACCGCCGACCGCATCTGAGAGACATACGGGAGATGGGTGTCCCAGGTATCCGCACCAGCGCCGGACTCACTGGCACTCCGGACAGACCGTGTGAGCGAACTCACACGTCAGATCCAGGTCCTCAGCACTCGAAGCTCGCGCCCGCACTCAAACTCACGGAAATCTAACAGAGGAGACTTCTGGTAGAGATCTAGGAGGCGACGAGTGCCCACAAGGAGTGTCAACCCCGACCACTGATGGCGCTGCAAGCAACTTGGTGATCGTACTCGCTTCCGCCGCAGTGTTTCTTTCGTTTCCAAGAAGGATCAGGAAAACTAGCCAGCCGGCACGTCGTCACGACCGACGTTTCTGGATCCCGAATTCGCCTGTTCTCCATTCTAGACCGCGAGTCAGAAGTTTGCTACCTCATCGACATTGGTGCAGAGATCAGCGTTCTCCAACCAGATTCTTGCAAATGACGCGCGCGAGCGCAGTCAACCCTATGTGCAGCTCATCTGTCCAGTACTCTACGACAACGTTGTCCTTCTCAGAGTTCTGACAGTGAAAGCATCGATCACACACCTGTCTGAAATGGTGAATGAGAAAGGATACAGTTGGTCATCACTCCTCCTCTCTTCTTACTTCGATCACAAAAGTGTTGAAGAGTCTGGCAGACGGCTGCCTCAGCCACAAACTGCGCGGACTTCGAAGAGGTAATTCATGCGTCAGGAACCTACTCACTGTTATTGACAGTTAGACTGGGACAGGAGAAGAGAGCTGGAAGACAGATGGGATTTTCTTGTACGTTGCCAAGGTGTTTAGCTGTTAACCACTCTAGACCGGTTACCAATTTGTTTAAAGCTGACATCCACACTGAGTCTCTGGATTGGTCAGTAGGTTATCTGAGAGGCAAACGATTCAGTGTAAGATTCAACAGAGTTTACTCAATGGAGCGTCGTGTACCAATTGAGTTCGACAGAGTTCTATTCGGGGTCTCCTACCGTTCGAACTGTTCGACGGTAGTTTACTCGACTTTATGTACACTCCCCTGCTGCTGCTATGTGCAGCAGTCTCGTCTCATAAAAACATCCTCCAGTTCCACACCGACCATAACTCATTGTACGGGCAGGAATCGAGGTCAAGGTTGAGAGTCTGCATCCGCGTCACCAGCCGTTATGCCCACAAGATGGAAATAACACGCTTTTACCCTCAGTGGAATCTGAAAGTATTCGGAACGCATATTTTCAGTAAACTGGTCCGAACAGCAGACTGTTAACCGATAACACGGAAAAGGAATACCGGGCACCATTTGATGATTATGACGCTTAAAACACTTTCAATCTCTGTTTCAGATTATTTGCAGTTATTGTTTTTATCCTCTCGCTGGAGTGGACGTTCAACTGTGTGTTGCCTACCACGTTAAAGATTGTCATCAGTCAGAATAGGCTGTGTCCAATAACCAAGGCAGTCATCGGCCTAGGTAATCAGCGATAATGGAAACGGTTGAACATTTTGTGAACACTTCCTACTGATGTACAGAAGGCTGCAGGATGACTTAAACATAGTCTGCCACATTTTAACGACCCATTCCTTCCCAAAAGTAGTCTTTTTTAGGACAGCTGTTACCCCTGCACCTTAGAGGGCACACTCATAAAGTAGATCACTGGGGTTGGACGGTCAAGTTGCGGGCGAAATCTTTTCCCAGTAAAAACCTGTCATCGCCGGAGTGCTATCCAAAAATGCATTCGACGCCTCTAGCGTTTAGTCATTCTAACGAAAGCTGGTAGCGCACATGCTCGGGTGAGAAAGGGGTCTGCGTCGTCCATTCCCGAATTAACTAAACTAGCCGCTCTTTTGGCAGAAGGTTAACGTTTTACCTGAGGACGTGTGCATGTAGCACAACCTTAGCATATATGAATGAAGGTAGGTGTACTCACCCGGCATGTACAAGATAGCCTTGTTGATTTTGTTAAAGTTTGTTGCGTTATTTTTGAGATTGCTCTGCTAAGTTTGATCAGTATTGAAGGGTAACCCTATCTTTCTTTATATTTCTTTAAGAATAGAGAGTATTGGCTATTTTCATTGTTACATCAGCTACTGTAACCGTTTCTCTTATTCTCATTCAGTCAGAGCCCTGTGCATTTCTAAATGTCAAAATAAGACATTCTTCTTCCATATTCCTTCTTGAGTAGCTTATAATTCTTACCATTTCTCGATGCATGTACAGTCACTTTGTTCCAACCCAACCAATTACCATTTATTTGAGTGAACTCTATTCCGTTTTATCATCCCCCATTACTAAGCGGTGCCTAGTTGTCAGATTTGTGCGGGCACATTATTTGATCAGCTTCTGAGGATTTTTCACATTCGAGTTGAGATTCAGTTTCCATGTACATTGGTTCAACTAACACCGTATTAAATCCAGTGTTTACGAGCGCCCTGTCATAGGCCGTTTCGAAGATAGATTATCTTCTCCGCCATTGGATATTGAGAGAGGCATTTTTGGATCAACTGATTACGCGTAACTCACTGTGAACTTGAATCGTCAGCAAACAATTCAATGGAACTTTTGCATTAAAGTACGTGTGTGCGCGTTGAGGGGGTGTGGGTGGTCATACGCATGCATGACTGCCAGCCCAAGAGTAGGAAACACACCGCAGACCACTGTAACTGATTGTAAGCTCTCAGATCCAAACGGTTAAAGCTGGAAACGCAACGGAGGTCACAGACACCGCTATGGACAGTCTGACGTATACAGGGCTGCCACCTCCTCCCAACCATTTTTCTTTTCGCTTCTCTTATTTCTGTCCATCTTCTCTCACAAACATTGTCAAGCACCACACTGTTGGAATCAACCTCACATGCCAGTGTATGAAATGTCTGCTCGGAACCGTCACTAGAACTACCCTCTTCTACTAGTGCTTCAAGTATTTTGTTACCCCTAGATAAATAATCATCTTATGTGGTGTTGTGAGTCCGTTTATACTGCGTGGCTTTTTCCACAATGACCACTACGCTCCCGTTCCTATATTCAATATCACTCGGACAAAATTGGAAAAGCAGTTAAGATAGGAATCACCCAACCCGAGTCCTGCAGCCCAGGATGCTTATGAGAAGCTAAACGAATTTACCAGGTCAACAGCCGCAAGCAAGACTAGAAAATAGAATTAAAATGGAAGCAGATGCAGCTGGCAAGCATTCATGACCTTTCCATGGGGCAGCATCTGTCCCATTTGACCTCACCTGTAGCTGAGTCGGACAACAAGAGCCTCAATGCGGAAAACGGTGTACAATTTCAGTCGTGCGTGATTGTTCGATTCGCTCTTCTGTACTTTCCTTAACTCACTGTCTCACACATTTTCATCCTCTTGTTCGTGAAAAAATCGCAACAGCAAAGTAAGCAATCGGGATAGCATGTCTTATTAATTTCTTGTTTCTTGCCTGAGGCTATACGGCCCAGGAGAACGTTTGACGTCATCCAGTAAACTCATTTTAAGTTTTCCTCTCACATCGTTTCCAAAGCTCCACTTGTCAGAAGTGGACACCAGTTTCCGCCCAGCAGTGCTCACGATAAAGTGTCAAACTATGACCAGTAACGAGTGGATTCCATATAGGTGTATAAGGGCTCTTGTTTAAAACGTGATTTTGGTTGCGTCAGTATCAGTACGCATGCGATCGCCACGTTTGTGAGGGACAAAGAGCAAGACGGGTTGTTTGAACCTACTCGATGAGAATCGCCAATTATCCTTCATTACGTCAAAATACTGCTGCCGGTGTTGCAAAGATTACGCTTTTGACGTACGCCGTTCTGGTTAGACGGTTTATCCAGCGTAACACCGAGGTACCGTAGTGGAGGTAACATCCTTACCAAAATAAAAAGTCTTCTTTTCGGAGCTGAACTTCACTTTCACGAACGGGTCACCTCATGGTCACACAGAACTCCCTGTTGACGAACCAAATCAGGAATCTCACTCCTTTAAAGGTTACATGGCCATTTCACGCTCAACAACGAGGAGACTGAAGACGCGCTAACGGGACACTACAACGAAGCGTTCTGCTGTACATCACAACCACAAATAACTAGGACCACACGCCTGTCTTCGAAACGGAATATACAGAGCAGTGGCTTGGCCCATTCAGCCTCAACGCCACATACGTGGAACATAACCCGTTCAATTTGGCGAAGGTGAAATCTTCAGGTTTTGATGAGGACGCATCAGTTATGTGCAAGGGATGCGCGTACGTCCTGAGGCAACCACTGGCTACATCGCTTACTCTGTCTCTGAGGGTAAACAAAGTTCGAATGCATGGTACCCCAAATATGTAAACCATGAGATCATGAAGCTCCTCAAAACTGTCATCTAATGTCGTTGTTTTCAGTGATTTTCAAAGTTACAGAAAGCCAGGTCCGTTTTATTTTTGAACGTCAATTATGGCATCATCAGTTAACCATTTGCCGGGTCTAGTATGTTCTAACATAATGCCGTATACGAATGATATCGAAACCGTTCGCGATCGTTACATCTAATATGATGAGATGACACTTAAAGGTGATTTATACATTCTGTCGCGGTGAGCTGCTCAAAGTGCCTCACCATTCAACACCATTGTGGATTGGAAATAAAGTTGACATCAGTTGGTTATTGGGTGACACTACGCCGTAAGTGGTGACAAAAAGATGTGATCTAGGGACCACTGTCACCAGTGATCTTTCTCCTTCTATTAACTGTGGAGCGTTCGTCCGAAAGGCCGGTATAGGATGAAACTGCTTGGCCGCCCACCAGGTCTATCCGCGCCGGAGATGTTTGGGAGGGCGTCGGTCAACAATATCCATCCCACCCGGAACCTTGTACAAGTCAATGCTCTCTTCTTGCAGATGAATAGTAATATGGTGGAAATGGTTCGACGTAGGTCCACGAAGCGCACGCACTGACTGTCCTAGAAAACTTGCTAGGACAGTCTACATCCACCGAACTTGTTCAGCCTTGAATATCAGCGGGTCCATGGGAACCTAATACTAATTCACAAGGTCACCGTAATAAGTTCAGTGCAGATTGACGAATGTTCAAAACCCCCATACACAACTCGCGCGGGAATCCGCCATAGGTAAATCATCAATCCATGCATTTCGTACAGATGACACTGCTATCTGTGCCTGCTTGTTGTCCACGGAACTCGCTACCGGAAGCTGTAATGTGAGAAGCTAGTATCCAGTCGTTTAGAGGAAATGGTCGGTAGACAGGAAGGTAGTAGTAACCACATGCAACACCTAAGATCCAGCTCGCTACCTCTGGTAGTAATTTGACGTCGGTTGAGTAAGGGGATAATCGGCAAACCTCTGGCTAGCTTGCTGTTTGCCTGATCATTCGGTTGGTTGGAAGTCTGCTGTACGTTTGGTCCCCCCACTAACAAGTCTGAATATAACTGATGCCTGGGGGGCCCCACTGGATCTTCCCTCGTTGTTCAAAAATCCCTTCTGTCGATCTTTGTTCCTAAGATTGCTGACGACATTAATCAACGGAACCACCAGGAAGAAATATGGGCATCTGCGACCTACTCTGGCTTTCTGAAATCCTATTTTCTGTTTGTCGCAGCATATTTTTATTGCAGTTTTCCACCATGCTACCACATAAGCCATCGACTTTCCTTAAGTGTTGCGCTCCCTTTCACCTCCGTGTGGCAACCTTTCTCAACCACTTACGGGGCTCTGGTCAGTACTTGTTCGTTCGCACTTGAACCACAAAAAATTGGCCGATCTATTTTAGCCTCGTAGTAAACAAAGCGCGACGGTTACAGAGAGTAATTCACGCACCTCCCTGCAACCCTGTTGATTGTGTAGCGACCCTGTTTGTTTACTGAGGCAGCCGTTGCTTCCATAGCTCTTGCGAAAGAGGCTCTAGCGACTACTGTTTACCTTCTACATGTCATATTTTTTGAAGAAGAACCGACTGCATCTTGCCCCCAACTGTAGCTGTTGGAACAGTTGTTCCAGATGCATTTTGTCTGACCGCTGTGCTTCTTTAAGAATCGTTTGCGTAGTCAACTCAGCGGTCAGCTGCTGAGCCCAGTAAGATATCGTTAACTAGGTTCAACGTATCTCGGGGGAGGCGTCGTAAACTTGTTCATATAGCTTGCAGTACTTAGATTGTTAAACTCTATTTCCAACGCGGCAAACCACAGCTTTGGACCAAGATCCCAAAAAGCACGAATAGCTCATGTGGTCAGTGATACAGAAGACAACAATTTAGACCTGATTTCCTTAATGTCCATGGTGGTGTCTGTACTCGCTCAAACAAATGTTTAAGCACATATGAAAGTTGGAAACACGAGTACGAATGGCAGTCACAGCTCTAACATAGTTAGCAACAAGAAACAGGGTCGCTACAATCGCGACCATCTGATCTGGTGAACAGGTGTTTAGACTACAGTCTGTCGCGTATTCACGGGTCGTGGACTCAAGCCTCTGGCGTGAGCGGTGCTACTTAAATCCAACTAAATCGAAACAAATGTCAATTACTCCGTTGGTAATTAATGGGATCAGCCATTTTTGAGCCAACTTTTATTGTTGCCGGCCTCAAGCTTGAACGTGGAGCAGCCGAGAATGCAAGCTTTCAGCTCTGTCGTTCCTCCAGAACTCTTTCGGAACATCTGTACATTAACTGAAGCACTCTCCAAACAAAACCAAAGAGGATCGCCTCTCTGTAGAGAATGAGGTGGTTAGTCTGTCATACCAACCTGGCATGGACCACCGTCGTTAAACGGGTTGCGTGGGAAAGGCGCCCAAAACGATCTTCGAAGTTATGGCAAGATAGTTTTTTAAAAATATTATGTTGTAACGCACCTGGTTGTTGTGATCGATGTCGTTTTGATTTCCGACAGAATACTTTTTGTGAAAAACTCACCGGACCAGTGGCTCACATCTGTCGGTTTTCGCCTCTATTTTAGGCTCTTATCCTGGTCATATCTTTCATAGACGCTCTCTCCCAAGGCCTTCTTTCCCCTGCATATTACATTATTTGCACACAGTTAATCTTTAAATTGTCTTCGAGGTTATTTACTGGTCAGGCGGTTCGTGACAGTGATTGGCTGAACGTGTAACTAGCGCCTACTTAGAAACTGAATGTAGATAAACATTCACGAATGGCGAGAGCTCAGTGAATTTTCCCTGAACACACAGACTTTGCACACTGCTCGAGAGTTGTTCATTCGTAAAATCTCTCTTCTTCAAACTTGCGGCCATTTTTGCAGCACAAACATGCAACACTACACTTCTTGCAAGGCACTGTTCAGTGAATTTTTCTGGTAGTTATTTATCGTTGCTTTTTCATCATATGGCTTCGTAAAAGACTAATCAATTGAAAAATGGTTGTTTATGACCCCATCAGAATAGGTTTCGACATAGAATTGTCACGTTGTTAACGTCTTCGATCGATCGTCCGCCGTCACTTATGTTATCAAACTTCTGAAAACATGAACATCCGCCCTACCCGACTGCTGATTATACAGACGTTATTGTATCAGTTTTCACATATTCAGAGTTGGTCTGCCTACCTGTGCATAAGTACCTTCGAAAATTCCCTTCATCTATCTTCTCCTGGTAAAGATATACAATGTCCGGCGACTACTTGTGATCTGCGGGAGACCCGTACAGGCTGCTCGATTATTCTCCAAACAATGCAGTTTCTAACTTCAGATGTTCCAACTCGAGAAAAAGTAACTTTAATAACTCCCAAACGGTCTGTGCCGATGCTCCTTGACTGAACAGACCTTGGTAATTTAGTGCTGTGGGCATCCGACGCTTATTAGTCCCTGTATTCATGCAGTATCTGACACGCAGATGCAAGTCTTAGGATCCCTGTTTCAGCAGTAGTTTAAAATTGTACTCAGTGGCAGGTACTCACAGTCTCAATCCTGTGGAATGACTCCATCCCAAAATCGATAAAATTAGTCAAAACGAACAAATTTTGGATGGGCTAGTGAGTCTGACAATGTCTCGTTCAAACTTACAACGTTATAGTAGATCTACGCACTACGCATTTACAGTAAGTGGAAATTGGTTTAAACGAAAGTTGGTAGAACCAGACGAGACCGGCTTATGGTAGCTAGAGAAGGAGCGTGGGTTTGGGATTATATTCCACTAAATAACGCCCCCTTTGGATTTGATTCTCATTATGCAGTTCTGAGTCCACGGTGAGGATAACTACTGTAACGATTAATTCCGAAGTTACGTTTAAGTGAGCAGCAGCTTTTGGTTCCCAACAGGAGACCTATTATAGAAATCCGGTGAATCAAGAATGCGAGAAAGGGAAAAGTGCAAACGGTCCGCAACCTTTGAGAGATAATGTATTTTTCGATCTGAAGGCTTCGGCGATCTAATTCAGCGCCTATTCTTAGGTATGGCAAAAAGCAATAAACAAAAACAGCTGTACAAGGCAGAATGCTGTACTAATACTGTGAAGCCTTCCTGTGGGGCGCTGACAGAGTAAACTCCCGAAGATGAACAGTGCTGGGAATTTACTGGTGGTTGGTGTGTGCCACAACTGTGTGCTTGCAAGGGTCATGTGGGTTAGTGATTTTCTCCAACGAGTGGGAAGTCGGAGGATATTTAGAATTGTACGTCATGTGAAGCTGTGTTGTGTTGCACTCTGTCTTGCTGGCTCGAGTGGTATTCTCAACATGTTCGCCGATGCCTCCTGCATGGAGTATACCACTACCTGTCGGCCTTGTCCATCATGGTTGAGGTCCGTTGTAGTTTGAAAGAAGCTTACGCCAATTATCACGTATTTAGACAGTCATTGGGGGGGTGCGATTACTTTTCTTTCATTCTCCCTCCTCTCACTCTTCTTGCCCACATAGATTACTCGATAATCAAAACGGGTTTGGAGCTTTATTCGACCACTATGTAAGTGTTTTGCGGGACCACGACAAACGAATGGGTGTAAAGACAAAAGAACCGCGAGTTGGGCTTAATTCATTTGAGTATGAGACAACTCTGAAGTGGGGGTGCAAACTTACTTAATTAATATGAAAGCGTCAATGATCATATTTTTCACCGCTGTATTTAGTCTTCACAGTATGACCCTTTTCACTGACAGCGTGATGTCATCGACACAAACCAGATGGAAGAGAAAGAGGATAATCGCCAAACCACTTCTGACTGTCGAGTGTTCAGACATGATGGACTCAGTCGAAGTTGCCGCGTACGTTGCTTTAACCGCTAGACCTGCAAGGATGATTCAGTTTGGCCTGCCGTCCCTCCGTCGATCAACCTCCGTGTATGTAATCTGAGAGTATTTTCGAACCCAAGCTTCACACATGTGCTACAGACACTGAGCAGAACTATGAGTAAGCACTTACATTGAGTGCGGTTTGGTGAGAAAACAGTTACCATGGCTTCTAGCCGACGGTGAAGCCGTTTAGTTAGGTCATTTAAAGCAAAGCGGTGAGTTGCTGTACAAAGACGGCTACAATCTAAAATGAAGGGGGCATCCCCGATTGACAGGGATACTAATTAGAACGTCGGAAAGAGTTACACGTTCATCGACAAAAGTTCCCGTAACATATTTCAAAAGTGTAAGACGCACCGTTACAGCACCCTGATCTATTCTGCTACCGTGATTTGGCGCCCAGGCGATGCATTGTATTGGCCCGGAGGGTTAGGCTGAATAAAATTTAATAATGATAGTGATATTGGTAATATTTCTTGACGCATTTGTGAGAGGCGCGCTCGGATGTGAGCAATCATGACAGATAATTACGTGCAGTACAGAACGACGAATGATTATATGATGAAACAACCATGGAATAGGCCGGCCAAAAAGGGCGAAACAAGAGGTAAAAGGGTGACAGTTTACAAACGCTTGATGCACGCACCAGGAAGAAAATCATTCGCCTGTCTTGATTATGTTAAGGTCTGTTGCATTATTTTGAGATTGCTGTGCCTTGTTTGATCTGTGTTGAAGGGTGGCCCTATCATTCTTCATTTTTCTCAGAATAAACAGTACCAACCATTTTTGTTCTTACACCAATTACTATAACCGTTTCTTTTTCTCTTATTCTGCCTGACCCCTGTACATTTCTAGATGTCAAAATAAGACATTCTTCT
>LUCH01006549.1:21996-32329 GCA_013368495.1 Paragonimus heterotremus
CCCGGATAAATTTAGAACACACAAGTAGAATTACATAAAATGTACTCTGCAAAGGCATTTCGACCGATCTCTTCGGTTACAGTACACGATCTTTGATCAGTTACTGTAAGACCGATATTGTCTGCATCGTTAGTTTCCTATTCGACCAGTTTGAAGTTTGAATTTTGTTCGTTTGTTTTTACCTAATGATGGCCCATTCGAGCGTGATTGGTACTGTGTGCTATTTCTGTCGCAGCTGAAGACCCATTCCTATTTTACAATTATTGAAATCGATGCATGTTAATTGATCATAGTCCGTGTATCGTAACCAAAGAGATCGGTCGAAATGCCTCTGCAGAGTACATCTTACGCAATTCTACTTGCGTGTCCTAAATTTATTCGGGGACAACTGTTTCGAAGCTGATATTTTTGTTTACGGATTCTCACGAGGTTCTCACGTGGTCTACCTGATGGTAACTGTGTTTATTTCTGTACACTAAGTCATCACTGGTCTACTTTATTTCCTATTTGGAGCATTATTCAAATCGGATGGTCAGAGACTGGACGATTACGTGGACGTGATACTCTCAACAAAGTATTCTCTTCCTCATCGTTACTTATTCATTGGTACCACCTAGTATGTGCCCCTTACTACGGACTTCGTGATCGGCCTTATTCTCCTGCCGTTGAGTAACACCAGTTTCATGTCCTATGATGCACACTCTTTATGTATCTTAGATATGCGTCTGAGTCACCAAGGGATATCTAGATTGACAATAACCAAAATAGCTTTGAAGCTGTTGGAATTTGTTCTGCTTGCTCTACCTGCACCGCTGCATGAACCGGTCACTAACCTGTAAAACTTCATTGCCTGAGGGTAGCTTTGTTTAGTCACATCTGTTTGAGAATCTGTTCCAAATGGATTTCAGGTCACGTGTTGTCCGGTTTATGTGGGTGGATGAAATTACACACACCTTTTGAGTTAACACGACAACGATCGATTGCTTTCCGATCTCTTTGTGTACGCCTACTTGTTAACGAATGTAACGTGAAAAACATTAGGTCTGCTCATTGGAAATACATTTGATAGTGTAACGAATTCACTGTTCAACGGAGATTTCTGATTTTGTGCAAACACACATGATCGTAAGTCGTAACTCAAAGAAATTACAAATGGACTGTAACGCTTTTTTCGAAAATCTCTACAAAATGTCATTAACTCGGTGCCAAGTTTCCCGATGAAACGATAAATATGCTCGCCATTCTAAATAAGAACGGCATCTATCTGTACCTTGTATCCTCCCTTTTCACATAAGTACCCTAACTTCTACATCACTCAAAATCAATGAGTGGTTTTGGATAGCTATTTATTTTACAGAACAACTTGCGACTTTCCACCATTAAAATGTTGGACTGTATGTCTGTTCTGGATGTGGTCGACCAATCTTGTGGTCTAGTAAAATTGTTTTGGGACGTTTTTTTACTCTGGCGAATCATTGTATTAAAACCTACTAGCTAATGATAACCGTTGATATTCATCAACATTTTTAGTTGACACTTTTATAAATGTTGTGACCGTGTTCATATTGTTTTTGCTGGACGTTGCACGCTATCTGCATGTTATGTATAGTCCAGTGTTTTGCGTTCGTGTCTAACGACAGTGAACGAAATTTTAACATGTCGCGATATACGTCATCCTTCGTTCTTGCTCAACTAAATCAAGGAAACGTGTTATTTCGAATTATCCCATTTTGTCCTGATATCATTATCGGATGTTTTTTCCCCCAATAGGATTTGTTCCCACATCTTTCTTATTTTGTTGACCGAAATAAAATATCTACTACATTTTGCTGGTAGCGTTTTATCCCGTTTTGTCACAACTTAATAGGAGAATTTAGGTTACTGAAATTCTGCGCATAGTAATGTTGAAGTTTCAACTTTTGGGTGAACATGCTGATAACGACTTGAAAAAGTTTGTAACATGATAGTCCTGGAAGAAAACGAGAAATCGTAGTATTCAGTACAACAATCCCAAAACATTACGAGCAGCAGGACCAAAAGAACGTACAGTAGTATTTGCAAACAAAGAGCTGGCACAATTTTCATAGTATGGTTGAAGGTCATAAGTTGTGGATGAATCGTTAACGGGACGTAGAACTTCTCTGAACACTTTCCGAAGGAGAAAGATGTGTCGGGAGTCCCATGCCGGATGTGTGGACAGTCGTCTGAGGTGGAACGAATTTGGCATTTATAAGTAAGCCGTTTGCAAGATAGGTAAAACGTTCACTGTCCAAAACGAAACCACTGTTCCGCGAGAAATTAGTTGCCAGAATTTTGCTGTGATTTGACCAAGCTAGGCTTCTGGAGGATATAAACCGAGAGGCTGTGTCTGTGTAATACGGGACAGAAATATGGTCACGGTGAGTTTGATGTTTGAGTTTTAATCACCATCTCGTGAACTCTGTATGGAAACTCTCATCCACGATTAGTTACTAGTTTGTCTTATCATCTGGAGAGCAAACGTATCACCTGTCGCATTAACTCGAACCCGTAACTTCGTGCTCGGAACCTTTAGCCTTCATTTAGATCGCCTCCTGAGCAAATTTGTACTGCTGCCGATCAATGGCAATTGTTTCAACTTTGAACACTTAGTTTACCGACAAAAATGGAATTAAAGGCGTTCACTACAGTCATGTTTTGTGTGTACATCGTTTTACTGTCTACCTCCACGAATTTCTAGTGTCCTCAGTCATGTAGAGCATGGTCGTTCAGTCGCTGGCCTACCGATTTCTCACTGCTCTGCAACTAGTCACCCATTCGTCTTGCTGCTCTGAGTCTCCATTAAGTTGTTTACCCATGCATGAAGCGATAGCTTGATTGCATTACGGTGTAATCATTACAGCCTAATTGTTTATACGATTGAATCTAAAATGCTGCACGCATACGCTGCGTGCACCGTGCCCGAACTGTATGATGGAACATCCTGTTCGCTGATCTCCCATCACGGTTCTGTCTCGCTACTCGGCTGAAGTTACACACAACTTCTTGATTCTCACACCTGTTCTCAGTTTGGCCAAATCACGGTCGTCGTGAACCAGAGCAAAACAGCTTGCCAACTGACGAATTAGCTTAATCTGATAGTAATTTTTTAACGAGCTGTTTACGTCAACCTCCATAGCGCATCTCGTTTCATCAACTTTGACACAATCGTATGGTTAAAATGGTAAGGTTAGACATGTTGTCATGAAGCGCAACGGGACAGCTGAATAACAGGGCCACAAAATTAAGAAATACCATTGCACGGTTAATGTTTTGATAACGTGGTTATAAAGCCTCACGTCAGTGTCTAGATCTATGGCGATTAACCTAAAAATGCAACGTGACTTACCTTAGGTTAGATTTCAATCCATCTTTTGCTATGTTCTAAATCAGTTTTGTTCAGGGATGTAGTTTTTATTAATCTTTTGATGAAAAAATGGTAGGGACAACATATTTCGTTGGGAAAATATCGTATTTTTAGGGCGCCCATGATAAATTCTGGACCTCAGTCCAGCGTATCTTTTCAAAAGCTGAGGCGTTTACTCGGGAATCCGTCAGCAGCCAGGAGTTGTCGATCCCGGACCGTGGTAGCCAAAACATTCGGACAGTAGGGCCGAGCGTTTTCTCATGAACTGCGCGTGCACCCTCGTGCTATCTAGCCCGGCTGTGAATACATCGATATGCTCAGGGCGTTTGCCACCCTGACTCGGTTAGAAACCTCATTTTTGGACATGCTCTTTGGACAAGTCTTTCGGTTGAAATCCCGATGAAGCGGTCCGGGTGACGAATTTAATATTCGCATCCACAATCGTGGGACGATCGGTATGTGGGGCCAGCTGGCAGGCCTGTTTGCACTGCGTGTGGACGGCAATGGTTGGACGGGCGATTAGTCATCTCCGTTTTGAGGATGTTAGTGTTTCTTTACCAAGTCCGACCAGTGCTGATGTTACGGAGATTAGTTTGGGTGTGTTTTATCGATTGTGCTCTAAAGTTGGCGTTATTACGGAAGCTTCACCTGCTAAACTTCAATCAACGCTAAATAGGTTATAAGATAATTAACACCTTGATTCTATAGTTTTTCGCCTGTTTTGACCCCGTATGCATTCTAACGTACCGAAATCAATTCAGACAGATAGACTGCTACATAAGCAACGCGGGAGTGATATATTTAGATTGGAGGTTTCGATCGGTTAGTAGATTTCTGTGGGTTTCAGGTTTGATGACATTGCAGTGCAGGCCGGGATTCGATATTGTGTCACAGAATGATGCATTTTTGAAAATAGTTTTTTGGTTTTGGCTTTTAGTTTCTAATTACATTTGTAGTAAGTGAGAAATGATACTTTGTGTAATTTGCATGGTATGGCCGAGGACTTTATTTGCATTCGCAAATAAGTTTATAACAGAGGATTATGCAACACTTCTATCGTTTAGTGCCACGTCATTTATACGGCCAGATTCAACTGCATTATCTAGGTTTAAACACAGTGGAATTTATGGCCGTATATACCATGAATTTATTGCTATCCAGTGGAAGTTACAGATTATTATTTTTTGACTACCGCATTAAAACTACCTTTCACGTTTCTGAAATCTGCGCTACATGCTGATTGTGTTGTCTGTACTGTCAATTTCCTTAGGAGGAAGCTGCTCGACGTGATCATCGAAAACTCGGTATCGAACAGAAACTGTTTTTCTTCCACGAGCTTTCACCAGGTAGTTGTTTCTTTCTGCCTGCTGGTGCGCACATATACAACACTCTGATCTCATTCATTCGTACCGAATACTGGCGTCGTGGATTTCAAGAGGTGATCACACCGAATATCTACAATTCGGCCTTGTGGGAAACCAGTGGTCATTGGCAACACTACAGTGTAAGTATGGCTTACTCCTGGTAACCGACTAACAGTGCCTCCTCTCTGTTCATGTTTTCTTCAGTATGGTCTAGCATTTAATCGATGGACGATTTGAACATGTTTTCTGAATTAGCTCAGGACGGAGGTATGACTTTGTTTTCATGAATTACATTCCCCTTGGGTGACATAATTTTGCAAGCTGTCCACTCCAACGATAGAATAAGGATTGATATCTGTCAGTGTGCGACTACTTGGAGCAATTCCAAATCTCCTAGTGGCGATTGGCGCCTGTTTCCACTCTAAATTTCTTTTATATGTACTTATTGGGACTAGTCGGATAGGCATGACTCATCCCGAAGGTAGTTTTCATCACCGCTACCTGTACAACGTATTCATGAGATTGATCGTGTTCACCCATCAATCATTTTGATCGTCTTGTTTCAACCGCTTCTCTTAGGGCCGACCGCTTGACACCTGAGGGCTTCGACTCTTCACACGGAGTATACCGGATTATGGGCCAGTCCGGTTATCCTTATCTAATTACCCTCTGCAAATGAAAAACCGATCACTGGCGTGTTGGTTTGAAGATACAAGCGGCCAATAACATTTAGAGTTACTGTGTGTACTTGTTACTTATTTGCATCTTATATCGTTTAACTTTGGAACATGTGCCAACGTTTGTTGACTAACACTGCGTCCATGCAAGTGATGAAATCGGAAGTTGAACGTCGGTGTTGGTCACATATTTAATTTGGTGTGACACGAAGCTGCATAATTTTTACAAAATCTGTATTCTTAAGGTATACCCAACTTCCAGCTCTTCACCATCCGTTTGACAAAATGATCTAGCTCCTGCTCCACTCAATGTTTGTTTTTGGATCATACGGGGAATATCAAGTTTGCTTACTTATTTTCACTGGTTAATCACGGTACAATGCAGTCAGTCTCATTCCTATCGTTTACTTTACTGATTTTTTTCTTACTGCGGATGGTGTTTGGTATGTTATATCCAGTCTGGAGACGCCTTAAATAACACCGTTTCTTTTGAAAACTGAGTGAAGATCACCGGTGTTTTGCTACGGTCATGTAGGCGATCCATGGTGAGTGTACGTTGGCTGAAGTGCAACGAACTTTGAGTGGGAACTACGTTACTTTCATGTCTAATAAATGCTGTTTATTCTGTTGTTCAGCAGCTCATTTTTTAAATGACTATCAAGCAAAAATGATTGAACATCACTTGCGACTGGTCACAGCCGTCACATTCTCACAGACTTTCCGAGAAATGAACTGTATTGTAGTTTCCCTGTCGTTATTTTTGCTTATCCTTACCGCCACCGGCGTCTGAACTCCGATCACACTTTCATGGAGTAACCGCTTTGACCACTGCTCTGTTAACTTCCTGTCAGACGTGTTATGTGCAGACGCTCTATTACGAGTAGTGGTCACATTGACAGAATGCTTTGAAAAGACACAGTAACTTTCCTGTTAACTCTAATTGACGACTTTAGCGTTATTTATATTACTGGTAAGTTTGTATGGTTTTCTGTCTACTCTTTGTTTAATGTATGATAGTTCAGTCGTGCTTAATGCGAGGTTAGTGGCTTGGTGGTCAACACGGTTGCTTCCTGAAAGTGTGGCCAGAGTTCGAATCCCAATAGTTGTAATTTAAATTATCCATTCCTTGTGTCGTATCTCTACGATCTTTTACTAACTATTCTTCTTGCTTTTACTGTGAACGGACCAACTGAACAATGTAGGTGCTGGTCTACGACTTGGAATATTTTGTTTCTAAAAGCTTTTTTTTTTGCACCTTTTGGGTTACCGGATTTATAGGATAATATGTTCAAAATTGACATTGAAAAGCAGCAGTTTGGACTGAAACCGATGAATTGCCCTGGACATTGCTTAATGTTCGCCAAAGAAATACGCTCTCACCGGGATCTGCCACTACGATTTGCTGATTTCGGTGTGTTGCATCGGAACGAATTTTCCGGTGCTTTGACCGGGCTGACTCGAGTACGTCGGTTCCAACAAGACGATGCGCACATCTTTTGTCGCGAAGATCAGGTCTGTCAGTTGTGTTAACTATCAATCGTCATATAATTTCTTACAGTTTCATGTGTGTGTGTGCTCGGTTAAAATGTCCACCAGACCACTGTCGTCAACAGCCGTGGATCCCCATTGTTTTCTTAATATTACATTCCCAGTGTTTGCGTTTTACGTTTACCTTTGCTGGGTGCGATCTACCTATTCTAATCCAAACACGTACAGTGAAGATTTAGATCTGCGACCGATATTGAGCGTCGGTGCTACTAAGGCGTGTTCTTTACCAGCTTTGGACCAGAGTTATTGATTACTTGATCTGTGTGCACTCGAGTCGTTTGTAACACTGTTGCAGTTATTGTAGCTGATCACTGAACACTGCAAGAGCTCTTGTGTGGATGTAGTCTTTTACTCATTTGCAACTCGGTGGTTTGCTCACAGTGTGCACACAACTCAGATTGCGTATTTGGCTCCAGTCTCGAAGGTTAAGACCTGTTCTCCTTCTCCGTTTGTTATATATAAACCGGACATTTCCCCGTAGTTGTAGAACAGTTAGGTGCTAGTATCAACTGCTGTTAGGTTGCCGTTGATGATGTTCTTGTTGACGTTTGTGAGATTGTTAAAGCCAGGTTTATTTATTTATCATTAGAGGTTACTTTCCTTAAGTTAGGTTTAGACAATATTCAGAAGAGATCCATTTGCGAAAAATCTAGATTTCGGCTGGATTCGAACCAGCGACAGAAACAGCATGCCTATTTGGTTGGGTGGGTAACTAGGTCCAAATGTGACATTTATGAGCTTCCGGCGTGGCTTCGTAGCTCAGCTGATTGAGCATTTGCCGCGTTTGGACATATTGTTTCTGTTGCTGGTTCGAATCCAACCGAAATCCAAATTTTTCGCAAATGTATCTCTTCTAAATTATCAAATCTGCCAAACCACCTATTACACAAAATTGACGGACAAAAGGCTATTTCGTTCACCAAAATTAATCGTTCCTTTGTCGCATTAAATAGCTGTGTGCAACTGCGGGCATTTCCGATTTCCTACTCATTTCAGTGTAAATAGTTCTCTCACTGCATACTCTTAACGAGCGTACTGTTGTGAGCAGTTTGGTGAACCATCGGTTACTAGTCTAGAGGAATTGGAGAATCTGGATTTCAGACTCGTGGGTTACACTTGCAGATGTTGGTTCGAACAATTTTGAAGGGTACGCTGGGTTGTTTTCATGATCACTCACTATTCCAAGGACGTTCAGGCTGTCAACAAAACATGGGCTTCGAGTAGATTCGGAAGATTGTTTACAGGTTATCCCGTGGGCCACGTCGTGACCACACTATGGCTATCTCCTTAGCCATCATCCGTATCGTTGAAAAATGTTTTATGAGCATCCTTTACGGTTCGGTCTTCTCACGAAGGTGTTCATTCCCATGCTAGTTAGTGACGCATAATTAATTATTGTTTTAACTTGACCAGTAAACCTTCAATAGATCTTCCCAATGTTATGACCCGCTGGTCAGTGATAATTAGAAATGTCTTGCACACGACTATACGAATCACGGATACGTAGCACAGAGTATAACGATATTCGAAAATCTCAGAATAACACAAGACCGTCATCTTCAGCCGAGAATGTATTTGCTCTCAAACCAAAGGTAACATAGCAAACCAACGTCTGCGTATATGTAATCTTTGAGTGGCGTTGAAGAATCCCACCTGAATTGGTACACTAAAAATGGGAGGGGCCAATCACAAACGCAGGAGAAACGTGCGCCAAAATTGAGTTTTGGCACGTTGTGGCGCGAAACAAAATAAAATTCAAAATCGCAATTTATTTTTCGATGTTATCTCCAAAAATAAGTCGTTTTTGGAGAAAATAGACTTTCCCTAACGGACTTTCTCCAACATTCAAGAACATGGCGCTTTTTATGATATTCTAGTTTTGTTTATGTGTACTGGCCACATGATCTGATCGCCTCAAAAGTAGACACAGTAACCGTCATGTTAACTCAAATTGATGATTTGAGCGTTATTTCGATTGCTGGTAATTTGTATGATTTTCTGTCTACTATTTGTGTAATGTATGATAGTTCAATCGTGCCTAATGCGAGGTCAGTGGCTTCATGGTCAACACGGTTGCTTCTTAAATGTATGGCCGGATTTCGAATGTTTCATTTCTTCATATCGTTCTATTGTTTGCGCATGATCAACGCATGCGTCTTCTTTCTCTCATGTCGTTATCCAGATCAAGGAGGAGATTAAAAGTTGCCTTGACTTCCTGCGCTACGTATACGGTGTGTTTGGATTCTCATTTCAACTGTTTCTTTCTACTCGGCCAGAGAAATTTATGGGCGAGGTCGAGTTATGGGATCGAGCTGAGCAGGTCAGTTGTGTTCGTATTGATCGGTCAATAACATGATAAACATCTCAAGTTTCCACCATAACATGTTCGATGTCATTCTATGTTCATGTGAGCTAACTGTTTTCATGTTGCCTTTACCTTGATGGGAGCAGCCACGGTAATCGGGACTCTTATCTGTAGTCGCGCCATTGGTCGTTAGATGCATTTTTAGTGGTAATAAGACATTTGATGTACTCGTCGGTTTATATGTCACGAAACACATTTCGTTCTGTTTCATCGAAGTTTGAACGATCAGTTGAATGCTCATGTGCATTGTCGAGTAAACTTTTGCACTATGGTAGGCCGACCAGTCTTATTGGAAACAGTGCACATTCCATGCTGTATCCAGGTTACATTTGCTTGGATTTCTGCTTAACCATAGATGACCAAACTCAGTATTCGTTCACAGTGGTGTTACCAATTTATTTCTGGTTATTCGACTTCTAAGGCAGTTCACATTTGATTTCAAATTTTGCGTCCCACTCCCTCATAGTCTGCTCCTTGTCTGTCTATCACTACAATATTTGATGTTGTTTCGGAGCCAAAGGTGATCGTTTGGGAGTCAATTCCGATAGGCTGCCATGGATCTTAATTTATCGCAATTGGCTCTTAAAGGACGGGAAGTACTGCGGTGGACGGCGTTGTTTAACGACTTTATCATGGTTCCTTGCTACAGGTTTTGACAGTTGGCTATTCAGCTAAAGTCCGTAAGACTGTTGTTGTCCTTTTTTGGCAATCAAACATTTGGTGCTCAATCCACAGACGATTGTGTCTGACTTTCTATGTACAACAGAAGTGACATTTCGCTAATATTCGTGGAGCAGTAATCTGCACACACATGTTTGGCGGCATCCGAAACGGATTAGTCCGTCACAGTGACCGAAACCAAAGGACGCCTACGTTTTGAACCATCACCCCAAGTGGCTTGCGCTGCATCACTTGCGGTTCCACTCACACACCACCTATCCGTTGTAAACCCGAGGGAATAAGACCAGTAGGTGTGTGAGTGGGGCCCTTGTGT
>LUCH01006550.1:7323-22059 GCA_013368495.1 Paragonimus heterotremus
CCAGGTGTTGGCTGAACTGATGACTCGCAGAATAAGTAGCGCAATTGAAATGACCTACATGGCTGCACAACTGCAAATCTCGGTCACATCCGACCCGGTTGTCCACGTCAATCCAGAGAAGTCAAATTTCGAATTCTGGTCACAACGCGGAAACGATCGGAATTCGGTTACGCAATCCACAGTTGTGTGCTCAGAAGAATTTTGTACAAGGCGTAGGGTTACCATGGCTTCCCGTTACTGACTCGACATCTCCGGAGGTCAATTTGGTCATCTTATTGCCCTCCAATTCACAACCCCGTGATGTAATTATGTGACTATTTGCCTTTGATTTTGAACGCTTGACAACCATGATATAAAATGTTATTTAATTGACCCGATGATGAATAACCGAGAAAACAGACTGTTCGCCGAAACACCGCTTTACTTCTAATATTTAACTTATTACTTCAGTCTATTGTTTTCTATAATGCTACAGTTGTGGCACCCTAACTGCTCAAACTGCAGTCGATATATTCAATCATTTTCAGAAAGTCAATGGCCTCATCCTTATTGGATTGTCGTGGGCTGCAATTTTGCCTCGTAACCGTGGAACCTGAAGCACGAATTCCTTAAGTTTCGATAAAACTGAAACTCGAGTACCGTGTAATCTGTCAGGAAGAGCTTATCGAAAATATTATCGGTTTGATAAGTACCGTTTCGTTTTTAACAGTCGCAATCGGTAGACCTCAACATTTGATAAATCAACGCTCTGATCAGTCGAGTATATTTATGTACGTCATGGGTTTATTTTAGACGAGACAGGTGTATATTCAATTAAATTTTTTCTCTCTTACTTTCACGGTACTCATCAAGGCCTAAAAAGAGACATTGCAAGGAAACGACAGAAGCTGGGTTGGTGCACAAATGTTGCATTCCTGTCTTAATTATTGATTAACAAAGAAACGCTCTCCTCATGATATAAATTTTAAGCCACCTATCGATCTTATCCTAAAATGGTACGGGGAAAAACAATTATGGGACAGAAATCGTTTACTTTCCGGAGTAACAAATCATGCATTCTGATCACTGAGGCAGAAGGATTGATTACACAGTACCCTTAAGTTTTTCTTTCGTCCATCTACCTTCCTGTGAACATTTTTATAAACTCAACGTTTTACCAAGATTAATCATAAGATATGTGATTCAAATATAAGCGTATGATCGTTTGGGCTTCATCTGCTCGTTTATGAACTAGAAATTACTGAATGTAGTGATTAACTTTGGAGATGAATAATGATTGGTATTTTGAGAATAAGTTAACGGTGTTCAGATTTTGTGAATAATTTGTAAGTGATGCTACAGTTTAGAGTCCAACTTACTTTTCTGCATGGAAGCACTAACTGAAAACGGTGAGCAGTAGTGAACGAGAGTTACCACTTCTTTTTTGCCGCCTATAGACACATTCATTCATAGTTATACTTCACTTGTGCGCACACCAAACATCTATTAACCGAAGAAGCATTCTCTGATTGAATGGTAATTGCAATGTGTACAAGGTTGTCTGGTTGTTATATTTTTTTGCTGATACAGTACCGTGAGGTAATTCATTTAAATTGTTGTATGTGATCTTGCATCATATGTCAGTATCTGCTCTCTATGAATGTCTTCTTCGTTCCACTACTGTCATGTTTTTATTGGATTAGTCGCCAGGGTAACTAGCTGCTTATTGATGTAAACATACGGATCACCCATGCGTCGAGTGCCTGAGATGAACTGTTCCAACATTTCGATCTGTTTAAGTACGTATTGAACCCTGGTCCAGTGGAGTGACCGTGACCAGGTAATTTTACCCAATTGATCTTGTTATCAGACACTGACTGGTTAGAAATCAACTTGCGGTTACAAACGGTAGGCATGTTCCAGAAACGAAGTCTCATGTTCGAAACAGGAAAGCTTATGAGTAATAAGATGAATCCTGGCTATATGAAAACGGTTTCTGTGCAGTATTAGCTGAGTGTTCAAGGAGATAGTGACAAAAGCCATTTTTGAGAAGATCACCTTGAATTTAATGAAACACGGCAAACGAAATATCCAGAATATGACTATAATTGCTGCAATAGTTTATTAGAGATCAAGCTAAATTGTTGTCTTTTACACTTACTACGTTGCAGTCTCTCAGCTCATGCTTCAAGGATAATGCATAGAACGTACTGGTGAATAGATTATCACAACGATGAACGTATACAGTTTACCAAGATCACCCTATCCTATGTTGAACCAAAACGTTACTATTCATCTGACATTAAAAATTCACATAAAAAGCGTACATTAGTTGTACTACTTGCATTGCAGTACACAACAATAATAGTATACTTACCGACGAATTCTTCCTCATTGTCAACTAGAGAAATGCGAATGGTTTCAAGTTGACCATGAGCTGTTGCACTAAGTAACATATAATAGTCTACCAAGACATTGTGAAATTCTTCAAGTAATGAGTGTTCTTAAAATACCAAATTCTTCAGTCAGTAATGAAAGTGAGTTCCAACGCTATACTTTCTTTGAATGAACCATAATAACATCTGTACAGTCAATCCTTTTAAAATGCTCCACCAAACTCAATCGTACTGTCACAATCCCAGCCAGGTAATAAGATGGCTAAATTCAAGTGTTATTACTTCACTAGGTATGTCCTTCATGATTTCCCCACTGAGAGTGGGTTATGGTGTACTTACGTTGCTTCAACTCAGCGTTATCTAGAATTGAGAGGAGATTTTTTAGTTTCAGGATATATTTTAATGTGTTGTACATTTTAACGTACAAGTAAGTTCATTCCTTTCGATTAAACGGGCGGACTCACGTTCCATATACATTTTCGGGACTGCCAGATAACAGCATAACAAAACGTTAAACGATTATAGTAGTTCATGAGAAGTCAATTTATTAGATTAATCTGATACACAGACTATCATCACCGTCTGGTGTTTGATGTTTTGATATCGTTCCACAAATATTTCGTTCGTTTCACATCCGAAATGACAGTTTTTCCAAGTAAACCTTATCTAATAGGTTGAGCTTAACATATCACATTATGCCCAATACTGTGGATCACTTTTTGTAAATATATTGTGACATTGCCGTTATGGATGAAATGTTCATTTAAGGCAACATGTGATCGGTTTCGCTCAAGAGTGTTCGTGTTGCAACAACAGTGGTTCACGTATGTTGAAGAAATTGTTACATATATGTATGCTCCGTGTGCCAAGTTGATATTCACGGGTCAAAAGGTTGGGTTGAATATGAACGTCATCTATCTTTGGTGGACCGTACATGATAGGCAAACAACCCTTCTCGGATTCCAACCCATAACCAGTTCTGAATAATTGGTGAAATATTGTAAACAACGAGACATCCGTGTCGATTAGTCTTCTCGTTCTTGTTATAACCCTACCAAACGTTGGGACTCAGAACGCAAAACCTGTTCACTCGAACGCGTATTTTCATACCATCCCGTGACGTTCAGAATTAATTTTGATTGTTCGAAATGTGTCATTCGAATGTAATGAACACAACGCTGAATTGACTGTCTTGTATAGATGAAAGTCTTTTTAGGTTCTCGAAGACACATGTATGGGGTTACTTTTCTGAAGCAAACGATTCCTTATCCATGTTTTTTGCATCTCCGGCATATACGATTTCGAAGTTGGCGTGCTCGTGCATAATTCCGTTCTGCACATTGCCAACGCATACTCACTGGAAATCCTAAGAATTCTGTTGCGTGAACATTTCCTACCCCACTGATGATACCCAACGACGTCTTATTCGCTGTCGCGCTTGTTTCCACACAGTCGAGTGGCATTGTTTTGGAGTTATTAACCGTCGACAATCATTTATCACAGTCTGCAATGTCAAGTCCGCGTTCCCTTCTAACTGTGATAAGATAAGTGTACGCTTATCTACATCGGAAGTTGATTAGAGTCTACACACAAAAATTAATGTTCCAAACTGAACCTTGCTGAGATTTGGAAGCTGGACTTTCTCCTACTCCTGCGACTGTTAAAATTCCTCAAAGTATTACTTACTAGGTTGAAAGTAATCAAGTCGTATGTTGAAAATCAGTATACACTCATTGTAACTGCGAGGTAAACACTGTACAATATCTATAGATGACTATTCACCTGGGTTCTTTGGCAGAATATAGTTACAATGCTGAGCGTGTACCATTAAATCAAGCTTGCGTAAAAGTAATCGGATTTGAGCATTATCAAATAACTTTATTGCATCCTTCTGGAATTTGTTCTTATGACACCCGAACCAAGCCTGAAACGTGGTCACGCTGTCCGGGTGTTTGGATAGAAGTGATTAGGTCATCTTCAACTGTAGAAACTCTTCCGTGACAGTTCCATGTGGTGTGTGATTTGATTAACTCCGTATCAGTTACAGTTAAGTAATGTGGGCACCGATAACAATTTCTACGGGGATTAATTAGGTTAACTACTGCTTCGTTATCACACAGATGGTATTATATAGAAGTAATTTCTCATGTCTGCGTGTTGTCGGAAGTCCGTCCGTAACAGAAGTTTTCAGCATCGGCCACGAGCTATTGTTGTGTCCTTTGAAACCCACTCCCACACAGTCACATCGCAAGAACATTTCAACAGCCTGAATTGACGTCTTTTTCTACCAGTTTTGGTTCTCAGATAAAAACGTCATTCATTATCGATTAGAGAGAAATAACAATTTCTTGACAAGAGATGACGAATCAGGTCAACAACACTATCCTTAGTCTTGTTGGTCTGGTGAATGCATTCGTTCAAACGCAAATACAACAGTTTGATAATAAATTATTCCGGTATGCATATCATACGAACGGAATATGTGTATAATTACTCCAAAAAATGCCATATATATACACAGTTGATATTTCCTTCATTCTTCCTCGTCAACTGTTATAAGGAATGCGACAAATTTCCCAATTCAAACTTGCTCATAACGTTGTGTTATTTTCAATCCATTTATCAAAATCACACTATCGTTTAAACTTTCCAAGCTGGCATCGAGTACAAATAATCGACTCGATCGTATGGTCAACATTACCCGACTGAACACCATGTTCACGACAAGTTACAAAGATCACTCGTTAAGCAGATATATCGTTCCAGAACACTGCAAATCTACTGGACTAATTAGTGCATGTGAGGAATACATTTAGTTACAAAAGTTTGTATTACTTACCAGCAATGTAGTAGTAAACCACTATAAAACAATGTCAGGGTTAGTCACGTCGTTCCAACTTCACGTCTCGCGTATTGCCTTCAAACTTCGAAACGCCGCTACACTCGAGTTTTCGCAATGTTATACTGAAATACTGTCAATTACTTACCACTTAATATGTGCACGTCATCTAAAAGTTACATAGAACAATTGAATGCACAAAATGAACACCAACTTCGATTGATGCGACACGTTCGTATTTAATATTCAATAGTTAATATATTGTTTACATAAACTCATGGAAGGAAATATGTCTCTGTCAGTGTAACTTTTGTCTTGAAAACTGAGGGATAAATTAAAACGATCGAATGGTGATGTAGAAGCGGGAATCTTCCCTATCTGTGGAGCAAAGTCTAAACTCGTTGTCTTTACACTTCAAGCAGGGTAAAGCCTCTTTTCTTACTCGCTAAACATCCTAACAAGCCTGAAAGCAATCACTACTGAGTTAGTATTTATCCAGCAAACAAAGATCCAGCAAATATTTTTGAACATCATCTGGGATACTGCAGCGGGTGTTTCAGAGCAAATAACAATTGTATCAAACTGATGTTTTGTACTAAGCTGAACCATAACTGAGATCACCAGTAGTTTCCAAATGCGTAATGAACAAGGGGAAGTTTTAGATGGTTCCACCAACAAAGATTGCAATCGTCAGATTAACTGCATCAGTGAAGTGATGCTGACGTTGAAAAATCAAACAGTCAACGAGGTTAACACCACTGATATTTGTTACTTTCGATGCAATTTTCAGAGCAGGTCTCAAACAGAAGGTGATGTTCGGGATAGGAAAATCCATTCCAAAACTGAGGTAACAGCAGTTAACAAAATGGCAGACTGTCTGATGGCAAAGATGAAGCAAGTATTATCACCTTGTTATTTAAAAAGACCAACTAGTGTGTTCATGACGGTGACGCTTCCTATAGTGTGCAGGTGGCCTTCTAATTAGAAAACTCTCTTCAAGATGTGAATGGTTTCCCAGCGATCTCATAAATGAACTACAGCCACTCCTACTGAAAGGAATATCATTCCACACTTTTCAAAAAGATTTGTTGTGAACAAAAATTACACAAATAATATTTGATTAGAAGGAGAACAGATATTCCGGAAAATAGGTTTGAAACGTGTGGATGATGTGCTGTTTACACTCCCTTTCCGTTCGTGTGTAATTTTATTAAAAAACACTGGGTATAGGACATTTTTGGGAGGTCAAAATTCCATTCGATTAATTCTATCGCGCTCATTCCCGTGATCTTGTGCAACTAATCGTTTGCTCTATTTATTCTCTCATTATACCGCATTGATTGCATTCAGTCGGTCCGTTTTCTCCTGTGCTCGCAGTTTTCGTGTATTCAGACCATTGACGACTTACTGCAGCCACTCGTTGTGCTCTACTCGGCGAACGTAATCACACTGGTTCTAATATTCGGTGTCGTTCGTTATACGTACATTGTTCAACGTTCCTTGGAAGAGCTTACATTGGGTAATCAAAATAATAGACGCAATTGTTGTCAGCATACTCACATTTGCTGTTGCCGACGACCGCTTTGTTCATTAGAAACCCACATGTGTTCACATTAGCTGGCGTACAATTACTGCAAGATGCTATCGTAGATGGTGGACGTTTTTACTACAACGCGATAAATCGTCTGTAAAGGGGATTTGTAAAACGAAGGTAACAACGCATGAAAAAAAGTCTCATGCTATTTCAGTTACTGACAACCTGAAGTTGCTCATTGTGATCTAGTATAGCTGAACGATTTCAGTTTATTATACGAAATCTTTTGGTAATTATGACATATTACTGAGAACATTAGACTTAGTAAATTGGTGTACGGCTTTGAACACCGGTTGCATGTCGCGTTTCTGTGTATGTATTTATTGTAGGTTTGTGTTAATTTCTAAAATTACATTCATTATTTCTTCGTTAAGCGTGTTACAGGAAAACTTTACTTTGTCAGACAAATCAATCTAATCACATTCTCATGCCTTTAGTTCGATTACCTCTGTCAAAGATCGGTTTAACTATTGTTCACATAAAAAATGTCATCATTAGCTGCGCAACATTATTTCAGTTTTAGGAACGCTTATCGTGGCAACACAAAAACAGACCGACTTGGCGATGAGTAGGCTACATAAAGCCCTCAAAAGTAACCGTGATAATTACCTTCATGCTACAACTGTTCAGCAACTGAAATCCCGCAAACCGAGAAGAACGTTTTAAACCTACTTTTTCTAAAATTCCTATGCACATTACTTTCGCCTCCATGTGACGTTAGCTAACTTTAGTTGTTAAAGTAAGTCAGACAGATTATAGCTCAAAATGAGAGTATCTTGCTTAAACTTATCGCGTTCAGACTGCAATAAATCGTAGATACTTAACAGTAGAAATAGCAAGCAGTGTGGAAAGTAATATGTCTAATAACGCGCAACTGTTCTGAGTTACCACAGTCAGTGAATTGTGGCATGGTTGTTTTTCTGTAATTAGACAGAGGAAGGCAATAATTCTTGAGTTTATCCGCAAAAGAAGCCGATGCTTTTTACGTACCTCGGGCGAATTAATTCGTCCAACTGGATTTTAGTCCAGCAGACTGGCAAAGGTCGATCACATGGTGATTTAGTTTGTTTACCGTCTGTTGTTGAATACAATCACCATTGCATCATATTCAAGGTCGGTTGTGGAGTTGATTACTCGAAAAATGTTGAGTTAACTGAACGTATTAATCGAATTAATGTGGACTGGAAACTTATGGCAAACGTAGACCATGTTTCAGTGTTCACGAGAATGCAATCTACAGTCAGTCATTTTTGGAAAGGCGGAACAAGCCAACCACTCAGTTAGTAGTCCGCCGGCATACTTGCAAAGCAAGTATAGTATTAACCTTTGTTTACAAAGCGTGTCACGGAAAAACTTGTAGTGTTATTGGGATAATTTTGTTCATAAGTTTGTCGGTCGTTGAATGTGTAGCTTTCGTTAACGCCTGTACAGTTTCCATCATCAGTCGGTGGTATATTTCTCTACAACGAACAACTCAAATGGAACGATTCAGTTTTCAGGTATGGTGAACCGACTCAAAAATACTCTTGCTTTTTTGGCTGAGTTTGAGACTATTGATTAACTTACGCCCACAGACGTTAGAATTTGAGAACAACCCAATGGGTTAATTGAGCGTTTAGTTTTCCATGGACACTTGGGGGTTTGTTTAGCATCTTTGCCTTCAAAGTACCTTGCCAATTCAATAAACGTGGCATGGTTTGAGCACATGTATGCACAACCTGTATCCACCGAAACTATTGGGGCTGCAAATGATCATCTTACGACTCATCTATACAAACGCAGCAAGCCTTAATATCGTCAACCGGGACGTCTGTTTCTAAAATGATGGTTTTCCAGCTAATAATTTGGTCTTGTTGAGAATACGCTAGACGAGATCAGTTGCACACACCGTCAATGACACTGTGTTACCCCAAGTTTTCTCTACAACCTGTTAACAGATTCCAACCTTTAAGTAGATAGTGTGCCCGGTCACAGTGTATTTGAGAACTCAAATATTAGTATCCATCTGCCAACATCCGTAAAGCAGACAGTTAAGGGCACCACCGAGTCAAAGAGCATATTTCGGTTTGGACGGAGAACAAACCTGGGTGGAACAGTGTGACGTGATATAAATTCAAAAATAGTTTTAGGTTGAAATTAATCAAATTCCTGACTAATCATCAATAATCGAACATTGCAGCATGTGTTTGATGAAATCCAACCAAATTAGTCGTGCCATCAATCGCGCAGTCTGTTTTATTTGAATTCATTTTTTCAGTTTATAACTTTAATGGCTCCAAGTTAGCTGAAATAGAGAGCATCGTATCCGTTGCGTAACAAGGTACTGGAGATGTCAAAGATGGGAACACTCACGAAGTGGTGTCTTCTATTGTGTACCCGCAGTAAAACCTTCATACCACAAACCATTTATTTTGGTAACGGATTACTTATGACAATCTAGGTACACTGTCTAAAGTTGAAGTGGTGCATGCAGATTCTCATTAGATTTTACATTACCACTTGTTTTAGGGCAGTATTTACTTGATAAGTGGTAGCGGCGTGTTCTCGACAAAAAAATCGTATGTTCTGACATTCTTGACTCTATTTATGAAATTCTCTGACAAATTCAAAAGTGTTATAATTACATTTTGTGTTGCTCCATTTGGGGACGTAAGCAAACTCCAGATCGATCACGATATCCCCTGCGTATGGTGTTGTTATTCACACGGCAGATAAACCAATGTATTCTCAAGCTAATTAGTGATCAGAAGAAGTCGAGTGTTGTGTATTCGTCTCGTGATTAAGTGAACACTGTGTTATTCAGTCGAATCAATGGATGACTATCAATCTTACCACGTTCTAGTTCGTCCGCTGCGAGGAAGCAGAACAGTAGGAAATGTATGGTAGATATTCTGACCTTTGCTGATTGTATCACAAATTATTTGGCCCTGTCATTTTCAATAACAGTGTCTGCTTACTGGCAGTTGTTCCATCTAAAAATGTTTACAAACACAGAGCACTGACGATTAGCAACTGTATGTTAGAAGTTTAGTTTGTAAAATGTCGTTAACAGACACAGTGGTATTGCTTACTACTTTCAAAATATTTCGTTTCTTCAGCGTGGGAAAACAGAGAATATTGTTAATCCAATGTCTCGTTGTCTGATGTTGTATCAAAAGATTGAGCTAATTTAAAGTTACTGACCCAGTTGAACAAACTTTTTCCACACTACAACCACAAAGCAACACAAGTAGTACAATCACGAATTATCCATGGGCATATAATCTACGCATACGCTACAATATGTTTCTTCAGTTAAAGTGACATCAAGACGTGTTCACATAACTACGAACTTACATTCATCCCATTCTATTTTTGTAGTAGGAAACGAGTATTTTATTCTCATAAAGTTTACAGTAGTTCGTAGTCATCGAGTCATATGTATTTTAGAATTACAGTCCTCAACCTTGTGGACCATATGCATAACGTTTCATTGTTTTCAGTAAACGGAATGATCGCAATCTACGTCGAGTGGTGTTCGAATATTCCAATATAATTCGTATATGTCTTCCGGGATAACTGAAGCACACCATTCTACTCAGCTTTCGAGAGTGTAGACAGCATCTAATATCTGAAATGCATGCCTTTCAGTTATAAGAATAAAACGCGAACGTATTTTCTTCGAGAAATGAATGTGTTGTACAAAGATGATATAAATAGATCCAGAACTTACTGTCGACCAAATCGACGCTAAAAACTGTTGAAAATTATGAAATTATGTCACACATCAAGACATTCCTAACTTAAATCCAATACACCTATTAAAAATGTTTTGCCTACCGTCAGCCGAGTAGCCTGATATTTAAAAATTCCAACAGGAGTTCGTGAGATATTATTTACCAGACAGTTTTGTTATCAAATAGATTAATCATGGAAGGTTGTGGAAAGTGGCGTGATCATGTTGTTGTTGCATGACCTCGTGACCTTTTATGAATCAAAACATGATTGGTGGTAGATGAATTAAAATAAAGCACAGACAATTTATAATTACTGTTCGTTTATCCACATTACATCATCAGCCTAATAGTAAAACTACAGTTTACACACAAATATGATTACAGTAAGTTTTGTAACTATATGCACGCTAGGTATTTTGCCACATGTTTAGTTACGCACACAAGGCAATGAACAGTGTTTGGTATATGTAATCATAAGGTTCACGCAGTATGAAGTTTAGGCAATTTAGAAACAGCTCAAAAATTTAACCCAACATAATAAATGGCAAAACTGTTGATCGTTTTCATACTGACACCATAAATCGAAGTGAATTATGGCGAGTGAGGATCAAAGACTTTCGGAAGTGTCCGGTGTTGTGAGTTTCGATCACATTTAACGGGCGTGGTTCCCTTAAACTACCTGTCTAATATTGTCAGTGCATAGTCCACTATTCCGACAGAAGTGATTTAAACTATAAGGCAAACGTCACTCTTCCACAGGAACACAACATGCATTATTAATGAGAGTGAAGTGTGGAAGCTTTTGAGTTGATATGAAGCACGTGGAACGTACAGACTCAAAGTGTCCCTGATGCCTTCGGTGTGGACAAACGATGTAGATGATGAACTGTTTAATGAATTCCACATCCAATAGAGAAACCTAGGAAATGTTTCGTCGAGTGTGCGTTATGTCAGGAGGCAGCCGACTATAAGTGGTTCGTGGGAAAGCGTCCATTAAATCCTACAGACTGACATGTTTCTGACTAGTCAAATGCTCGGAGAAGTCCCACAGCTGACTGATTATAATGAGACTCAAAGATAAGTCTGTGTATGCAGAGAGAATTGTCGTGGACTGAAAACTAGAAAACAGCAGTTATTAGTGAAGTATAAAAATAATTTCGGTGGACATGACGAATAAGTGCACCATTGAACAAAAGTGGATAAGCTACATAATCACGTAGCCGGTGCTCGGTAAAAGGCGGCCGATAAGTGAGTTTTCCTGAAGGATGAAAAATTTACTAGCTATCGTATATGTTAGTAGATTCAATCATTGGCCTAATGGTTAACAGATAATAGATATCGTGAAAATACAACTGTTATCTGTATAGTATCAATTTAACAAAAATGTGGCTTACAAAACCGAACTTTGAATCGATGGTTTATTTTACACACAGCAACTAGCGGTACCCAGTTTAAAGAATTAGAAGTTTCTTGATCAGATAACCATTCGGACTGGACTAGTTTTATATATGAAACCAAATTTTAGCTGATAGGTGCTATTCAAGAATCCAGGAACTAGATTCCATAATCGTGTGGTGGATTATCACATCGGAGGTGCGAGTTTTTCGAAACTCGGCAGAAAACTTCAACGCGGGGAGGAGGTACAAAAAGCCCAAAGCGAGCTTATGGGAGACAACATGAGCGACCGGGTGAGTCATCGCTCAACTGAATCGGACCAACGGGTGGGAAATGGCAGGCGAAATGGGATGGACGACCAGATTGGGGAGCGATTATTCCAACACTCGGAGGAATATGCCGACACAATCGTGGAATACGGTCAAAGTCCACGGTGGATAGATTGCGGACAACGCGAGTGACCGGACGAGCCATTGCTCAACGAGTTCGGACCAACGGACGGGGAATGACAGGCGGAAACCCAGCAACAGAAGGCCTCGATAACACAAAAACCGGGCAGAAGTGCACACGATGTGTGAGCGGAAACCGGAGTTGTGCTGTAGACTGGAATTTTCATTCATAAATATGAGCGCGCCCGTAGCATGGTAACAACCGAGTTGGACAATGAAGATTGTGCTTTATTGGATGAATTTTCGCTACATTCGTGCTCGGACTTTTTGACTAACATAATGACCAAACAAAATATTAAGTTTCGACAATATATGAAATCTATCGCTCAACCTGTAGGACTACGATCGACTGTTGACTGGGATTTCCCCATGCGTCATGTACGGTAAAGATGAATGTTTTTATTCATTCCAACTATTAGAAACTTATTGATCTAGATGAGACTAAATTGCGAAAACTGTGGGCTTTGGCCGGATTTGAAGGAGACAAAAATCAGCATGCCCATATTGCTTATCACAATCAACACACGTTTGGTAAATATCTTCGCGAATTTCCTGGGTGGGAGATGAGCGTTAGATCGACCGTCATGTGACGCAAGCGTTATTCAAGAATATTCAAATATGTAAGTGTGTAATCCGGGTAATAGAGAAATAAACAAAAGAAGGCGTCGCTGAGGTAAAACCGCGGAAAAATGTTACGGAAAAACACATTTAAGTGAAAAAATAAAAGGGGCGAAGTTGACAGGAAGAACAAACCAAAGGCAAAATGTAGAGCTACGAACAAACAGGGAGGAAAAACCCAGCAGATACAACGTGTCGCAAATAGAAAAAAGAACCGGAGGAAAAAAGCAAAGGAAAATAGGAAGAAAAGGGACAGATCAGAAAATGCGAGTTACACAAGCCAAAGGAAAAAATATTGACGTAGTGAAAAATGAAAAAGGTCCTATGAGAAATGAACAATATTACCACGGCTGGAAAATATCCAGAGATGTTATAAGACGCAGTGTATGGAATAAGTCAATTTATAATGCCACATCCCTGTTACTTCATCGAGTTGGACACAGCACACATTTGAATTCACATGCAATGTGCTAGAGTAGACAAATCAATAATCGACCAAAAGTTCTCAATCACACGCTGACCTCCATAATCCAAGGCTGTATGCATAGGAATAATGATAGCATTTTAAATCCATCATGATCGCTTCCAAATCGCACCGCACAACGGCTTATTGGGAAAACTTGTTAAGTGGATTCGATTGTCGATGAAATGATGTGAACGTGCACGGCACCAAGTCTAGCTATATCATGAGTTTGTGGTTGAAGCAATGAAACTGGTGTGACCACATTTGATTAGTGATGGCACAGTTCGAAAATTTCCACAGATGTTATAAAACATATTGAATGTAACATGCTAAATTATAATGTCATATCCTTGTTAATTCATCGAGTTGGACATGACAAACATTTGATTTCCCGCTCAGTATTTTTTACGGACGCGCATCACATTTTTCGTTCATGTGCAAACTGTGCCTCACTTACCTTCATCATAGTTTTCGACTGAATTTTTGGATCAATTTGATATATAACTCTTTAACTTTCACACAAAGTCAAAACACGTTTTGTTCTTTTAAACAAATGTACCAGCAGTAATGTATTAGTGTATTGAAAGTTTGCAATGTTATGTTAATGAACTGATCATATTTTGCCTGATAGCGTAGACTAATCGCGACCATTGTAACTAGTAATTATACGGATTACAAATTATCTGAGTTATTGGAAAACAAAGTGTTTGTATCATGGTGGCTTATAATGTCACATCCCTATTAATTCATCGAGTTGGACACGACAAACATTTGAATTGACATGTGCTGTGGAAATATTTTCCACCCCCGGGTTTCGCGTGATACTGTGTGTTAACCACTGACTTGAATAATCCTCATCTGAAAGGAGAGAAACCATAAGTTCTGGAACTAATCATATTTGTTCGCAAATCTTTCCATACAACAATTTCATCGGATAAATTACTTTAGCGGATAGGCTTGCAGACGAAATGATGTGAACGTGCACAGCACCTTGTCTGACTGTATCATGAGTTTGTGGTTGAGAGATGAAAGCTGGTGTAAACAGTATTGAATAATGATGGCACAGTTTGAAAATTGAAAATACCCTGAAATGTTGGTAAATACAGTGTATGGAACAAGCCGGCTTGTTGTGTGATTTATTCGTGCACTTCGTCGGGTTTTACACGGCTGACCTTTTGTATTCAGAACCAGTTTGGAACGGTTATCCCGCGCAGTTTTCATTCAGCTGCCACCATTCATTCGTCAACTTTCATATATTCCCCTTGCTGCCTGAATATTGTTTCATAA
>LUCH01006551.1:1685-23252 GCA_013368495.1 Paragonimus heterotremus
AATCGCGCCGACTTGACAGGTGGGCTGAACATTTCGAAGAAAAGTTCAGTTGGTCTCAGCCAGGTCATGTGGAAGACGGGATCCGATTGGTCAGTTATTGCAATCCAGACGGTCCTCCGTCGGAAGGAGAAGTGGCTCTGGAGTTCAAGTTATTGAGGCATAATAAAGCTCCTGGTCCAGACCTCCTCTCTCCCTCTCTTTTCAAGGATGGTGGGGAGAGGTTCATATCGGAACTTACAAAACTTCTCCAGACGATCTGGGAGACTGAAGAGGTGCCTCGTGATTGACACCTATCAACAGTCATTCCAGTTTTCAAAAAGGGGGCCCGAAGTCTGTGTGATAACCATAAAGGCATCAGTTTGGTGTCTGTTGCATCCAAGTTACTCACTGGCCTCATTTTACGTCGGCTCACCAAACCCAGAGAAAGCCAGGGACACGAACAGGCAGGATTCTGATCCGGTCGAGGGTGCGTTGATCATATTTTTACCTTACAACGGATCTTGGAACATCGGCACTGTTACAGACAGCCGACAATCGTGATCTTTTGGGACCTAAAGGCTGCTTTCAATTCAGTTGCTCGTAACGTTCTCTGGAGCTGTCTCCTTCGTGAAGGGAGTACTAGAGAAATACGTGAATTTATTGAGATCACTGTATGCTCACTCTGCAAGCAGGGTGAGAGTTTACGGACAACTGTCTGGGCGTTCATCACTTCTAGTGTTCATCAGGAGTGTCCGACTTCCTTCTTCCTGTTCAATTTTGTCATGGACGACATTCTGGAGGGTGCGCTTCGCGAATCCAGTGAGATTGGTGCTGAGCTTCTTCCTGGCGCTAAATTGACCGATCTGGAGTATGCGGACGACACTGTCTTACTTAGCCCGTCTGCCGAAAACATGCAGACCATGCTGAACAAGGTGAGTGGCCGGGCTGGTTTGTATGGAATGCGCTTCGAATCTTCAAAGTGCAGTGTTGCATCAAGACTGGGGCAATTCAACTCCTACTTTCTTCATTGCAGGTAATTCGCTTGAGACTGTAGACAGTTTCACATACTTAGGTAACACTATCTCGTCAGCTTGTAATATTGCTAGTGAGATATTAGCGAGGATTGCAAAGGTACGCATTGCCTTTGCCAAATTGCGTCATCTGTGGCGTCCAAAAGACGTTCGGTTCTTGATGAAAGGAAGAGTACACAATGCATGTGTGCGTCCAATTTTGCTCCATAGTTTGGAAACGTGGCCTGTTCACAAAGAACATATCAACAGGCTCGCTGTGTTTGACCATCGCTGTCTACGCCAATTGGCCCATATTAAGTGGACTGATAGCGTGAGCAATGTGGCCGTTCGCCGGCGCGTATTCCGGAATGCTCGGGATGCGCGATCAATTGGTCAACGTTGCACAGCTTGAGATGGTTGGGTCATGTTCTCCGTATGCCAGCTGATCGTTTATGGTACCGGGCATTATATGCTGAGGCCACCAACAGTTCGGTAAAACCGCGTGGTGGTCAACCAACAAAGTGGTCACGAAATGTGAAGACCCTGTACGCTCCATTAAGCAAAGTGGGTAGGTGTCGTCTTCCTGGATGGGATCCTCGTGATCACTCAAACCGCTGCTTAGAGATACTATCCGAGATGGCGATGTTTCGCAGTCAATGGCGTACCTGCATCCATACCATTTCTAGTTCTTCCGGCTAGTCTTTTATCAATTTACAACCATCGTAGTAACGTTTTCTTCTAGGATATTCCATGTCACCGTTGAAGCGAGCGGCGGCCCAGGCCACAATACCTTTTGGTCAGGCTCATGGTTGTTATGATGATGATGAAAACATAGGTGGATGAAGGGGGAAGCACGTTATCCAGTTTTTTCAATCAAAATATTGACAACCAAAACCAAGATAAGCGGAAACTGGTATACAGATAGGAATGTTTAAGACCCATAACTGTCATTGGAAGTCCGGCCAAGAGGAGTTACGCAGATCGTCATCGATAGATTCACAGTTGAACAATTGATCTTAGAATTGCATCCACACCTTGGATAAATTTGTCGAGGCTAATTAAACAATCTGAACAGACGGTGAATTAAAGTCGCACACTTCCCTTATCGTTAATTAAGTTTTAAGTAATTCAAGTTTCGGGGCAATAGGTTCGCGTGAAAAAGAAGCATGAAAGGCAGAGCAAATGCGAGAGTTGCTGATGCTGAGTTCCCACTGTTGCATATAGGCCACGAACTATCATCACCCTCCTTACTAGCCATTATCAACCCCGCCACATTGGATCAATAGGTTTCGGCTTTTTGATTGGCTGTAGCACCAATCACACCTGTGGTTAACAAGAGGCAGTCATTTTGGTGTCATATCGGGCGACACAAACCAACATACACGTTAATGCTTCGTATTCTGATCCCGCGCTTTTGGTCGGGGTACAACAAAAATGCTACACTTCCAAACATCTGTGATGTACGGTCGAAATCTTCGGTGCCTAAAGCGCATAAGTGTTTTGTCAACCATAACCGATGACCGTCAGAGAGTCAAAGTCGAGGAATCACTGAGCAGACTTTTCAATATTCCAGTCCGTTCACATTGGTTATGATCACAGACTTTCGACAAAAACCAACACTCAGAGGTCGGTGTAGTCGCTTATATCCACCGTTAGTTAAGGGTATCCAGGTGGTGATCAAATCACTGCTCGTCACAGAACCAGCTCAAAACCTTATCTACTCAAGGGTACCGATCCGAAGAACAGGAAAAGAAACAACCAACACAACCATTACGATTTGCCACCCGTTCAGAATAGGCAAACTTCACATCACGTGTCCGATCGATACGCGTTGGTTACACGTGTTTACATAACATCAGATGGACTGCGTCAAACCCGGTCAAATTCGGGAATGGTCGTTGTAACGGCACAAACCAATGATTTAATGAATAATCGTTGGCTAACTATTCCTTTGTGATTGTCGTTTCAGATGTGCAGATGAGGGAAATTAGTGAGCAAACAGGAACACGACATGAACCGAAGAATTGCACTTATGAAGTCAGCAAGTTCCCCGAATCCCGTTTGTAACTGACTTATGTAAAAGACTGAATGGAGCGAAAGCGTTGTTTTGTACCACATAAAATACACACGGCTCGGTGTTCTCTTGAGTGAAAGGTTGTTGTGTGTTTGGACTAATTCGTGTATCCTACGTTGATCGTACACTGTCGTTCCGTGCGCATCGAAGATTGTGCTGACCTCTTGTGCATTACATCAATAATCGAAAGTTAGCTCCATCTAACGCGACGCGCACATGGCCGTCGACCGGACGAATAAAAGGCGTAGTTTAAAGTAGAGGTCAAAAGAAGGATAACCTTGATCCACTATAAATGCTGCGTTGATCATGAGAACTATGCAGACTAGAATACCAGTCGTGATATTGAATACACACTCGAAACTGCAGCTTGAAATGTGCTGCGTCTCTGAGAGGCGAATTTATGATTAGAACATAATTCGAACAACTTTTTCTAACAATAAATCTGAACAGAAAAGTCAGAAACAGTTTTTTCACAATGTCTCTCGAGCTTATTTCGCTGCACCTCATTAGGGGCATACTGCAGTCTGTGGATTTATATAGCAATGGTCAACGAACATTGTGAAGCCAAACAATAAAATCAACAGCGACACTAACACACATACACCAATGCACATCAGTTACCTTCTGTACACAGAGAGGTGGCATCCATCTGTTAATTGCTACCGCCTCCGCGAACCGGAGAAGCCTTCACGTGTTTTTGTTGCGTAACATATCCGAAACGCCTTCTCCAGGTTCAACTGGGTTCGACATTTCGACGTGTTAAGCAGTCGATGACGCGTGTTCTTTGTGACCTGTCACATTCTGACTTGAGTCCGACATTGTGATATCCATGAACGTTTTGAAATGTGTTCGTTGACCCGATTACCTAACGTCCGCTCTGTTCCGCCCATGTGAGTAGCCTGACACACATGAAAATCCACAAATGACAAGATTTAGCATTGAGCGTTAACGGTGTTTTCAGTGGTGGTGTTCGGATTCGGATGATGGTGAACAGCATTAGTGGGGCTGTATAGAACGTGCGCCCCACAACCGCCGTGAGACGGGTTTTCAACAGAGTAGTAATATCATCACCCTTGTAAGGGAAACTGAAGTAACCATTCAGGCTGGGAGCTGTTGAGGCAATCACAGCAACCGGTATTTGTTTGCCGAGTCTCCCCATAAATGCTGATCGATAGTCACTTCCTCTGAGCGTAGTTCTCAACAACGACATTTCTTTGGCCAACGTTTCTCTCGAACAGACTCAGCTTACGTGGGGAATAAACAGTTCTCACCAGACCACGTTTGTACTGGATCGGCACAAAGTTGTCAGAGTTCAGGTATTGCCCAGTTCAAATGTGTTTCCAGCAGACGGACTGTAGTACGGAGTCGTCGTTCCGGTGCTTCATGAGAAAATCCAAAAACGTCATCATCCTGATCATGCTCAACAGTAGAGCTAACTTTGGAGTTCAGCTTGTTCATTGGGACGATTGTAGCTATCGCCATCTCCTGGGTATCGGTAAATATAGCACGATATCGTCGACGTAACGTCGATAGTTCACCAGTACCACATTACCCTGGTAACTGATGTGCAGTGATGCGTGTGGGCGTGTTTGTTGGGTTTGTTGTTTAGCTCCACAATCTCTGTTGAGCTTTGCTATATAAACCCACAGACTGCAGTATGTATCTGATGGGATGCAGTGAAATGAGCTCGAGAGATACAATGTGCAAAAAACTGCTTCTAAATTCACTGTCTATAATGCAATCACCTCAATGGTTTTCGATCCCTAAAGGCCGCTGGTGACCTTGAGACCAGATAGCGCAGACAAACTAGGATGGGGATAGCACTGGGTACCGAAGCTAAGGAACAATCGTTCGATGGGATACTAGCGAACACTCACTTATGTGTTGTCAGGAGTATCCCGTCAGTTAAAGTCCACAGGAGTGAATAAAGCGAATGTAAACTGTTCCTTTACGAAGCGATAACTAATATGCTGTTGTGAATGAGTTTTATGAAACCCTCATCGACTTTTTGAAGCAGACCAAACACCCAGACAATATTGTATTAGCAGACTAGTTGAATGCTTAACTTGATCATTTACTTCAAGAAGAGAAGCGGTTCGGTGGTATATTTGGTGTCCAAATGAAGTGTACGGATAACCGGAAGGAGGATGCAAGGTTACGGAATTTAGTATTTCCACAACTCTAGCAACGTGATCCATCGCAAGAAAAGACACAATCACCATGTATAACTCGACCACGAACGAAAAGCAGTGCGATAGTGGTCCACTTTGAATGTTCCGAAGACTATCGTACATTTTAGACTAACCGTCGGAGCTCATGAGGAAGTCTGTTGTGGGCATTTCTATTAGCTATCTGTTAAGAAGGCGTGCGTTTGTTAACACGATACAGTTAGTGACATTCGATTAAAAAGCCGTCACGTGACAGTGAGAAACAAACTGTCCAAAAACCAGGCTAAATAAGAAAACTCGGAGAATATGGAAGGAAAGGTATGGCGGGTAAGAAGGTAAGCTGATATTAAGGAGTTGTGCGGGATCAACAAAAATGAATTTCCGTCAAGTCCGAAAACCGTTTCTACGATCGTTGCTCCATGAACATCTGACGGTGAACATGACAGTGAGCTATAACGAGCAAAAGAGCCAATTAAGGGCCTCCACAAAAAGCTACTTGACAGAGTGAGCCATTTTGTCCAGGAATAGTACATTGCTGTTTTCCCAGGGTGGTGGTTGGGGTGATCGTCGATCGCCAACCAACCGGTCACCCCGAAATGACAGTTAAGATGAGACACCTCATGAGTCGAAGCTTATCAACAGCTCATCCAACTTAAAAGAAATCCGAAGGAAATGTGACAACCACAGTCATACTTCTACCGCTGACATTTCACACCACCCTAATATTAAGTCGATCCAGTAAACCCAGATATATTCAGATCCCTGAGAGACAGATAAAGTTCCCAACTGATTATGATGGTCTTAAATATATCAACACTTCCAAAAGTAGCAATCAGCCGTAATGTCCTTTTAACCCTGGAAGTTGCATTCGATTTAACGGTTCGTAACATCCTTCACGATGAACGGATTTAGAGGAACATGTGAATCTGATAAAGTTGTCGTACTGTGCCCGTTAAATAGGTATGACGAGAATTTATGAGCAACTGCAACGGGTGTTCTCAAGAAGCGACCGACTTTCAATCTTGTTCGGGCAAAACTTATCCCCGATCAGTCTTTTCTTCTCAGATGAAACGGTTCTCCACCTGTACACCATAAAGCTTTCGTTGCCATGTGATATACAAGGTAACAAGTGAGCTAGGTACTTGATCTACGAAGTCACTGTCGAGGAAGACACCTGGAGAAGACAAATCAACCAGTTACGGCGGAACTCTGGCTTACTTCCGACCAAACCAGACTCAACATCATTACATTGGGACATTCTATTGGACACCTTCGAATTGGAGAAAAATGCTGACGTGCTGCTGTCAATCATGGACGAGACAACGCCAGGCTCTTTTCCTCTTAGACGGTCCAAAAGAACGAGGAAGCCCGTGAACCCTCTACAAGTGAATCCAAGATGTCAGTCCTATGACACATGTCGGAAAAGGGGAGATGTCAGAAGGTAAATTCACCAAAACAACCTAGTCAGGCCCTCGATGACGGCTGACGAAATCAGACAACAACAAAGCACTGAGGGGCACATCGGACCAACTAGCAGGAGACGTGAAAGTGAGCGTGGGTGTCCCGCCAGGACGATACGTGCAAGTGAACGTGGGTGTCACGCCAGCCCGAGAAACTAACGCCTATGGAATTGGCCTCACTTGGCCACTTGGCAACGAAGTGGCCTAAACAAGCAGACAGTGAATCAACAAGTAAATGGCCATATTTGGCCACTATTTCATTATATATACTTACTGACATTTTATTCATTTGATCGAACTGGTATTTGGCAATACAGCGTGTTTGTCCGCAATCGTGTTCTCCTTGTCTCTGCGCAAGTAGACTGAGTGGAACCGCATAGCAGGGACCCAGGTCAAACAGTCAAGCCGTATTAGAACGTTTGGCAAAGGAAAGGCGCGTTACATCAGTACTCTCAGGCTGACCAGACCTAAACAGGAATTGACAATCGAAACTCGACACACACAACTATGTGACTGAGGACCGTGTCTGTACCACCTAACAGTCACCAGCTACTCCGTGGTAAGGTTCAAAATATGGACCATCAAGGTGACGTTATTCTGCAGTCCTTCTGTCTAACACAAAAGAACTATGCTAAATTTACTCTATAATTAAACCACACAGTCAGCTCACTTCATCATAATTGTTCCTTGATGAACTGGACGATGATAGCCATGTTTCGCAACAAACGAAGAAACGCTAGTAGAAAACTGTGAGCTCGATACTGTTTGAACAAAATAGACGTGTTAAGGTTTCGGAAAAGCATGAACAATTGGTAATCGTTTGATAAAGGCTTTCCGAGAGGGTCGGAACGTTGCGAAACCGACAACTTTTTGGTTTTTAACTCGTTGTGGCTTAATCAAAGAATTACGTAATAAATGGTAAGTTGGTTTATTGGTAACTCATCGTTTCTTCAAACTACGAACGGGAAGTTCATAAGAAGATAAAATACCGATTGTCCATAGGTCGTATTGCAATTATATATGCGCAATCGGCCGCAAGCATAACCGTGTCAGGCTAATAAGATAATTCCAGGCTCTTGGGTTAAAATGAGCTGATCTAACGTTAGCTGCTCACGTGGACGTCAGGTGGTTTGAGGATCGGACCTGTACCATCGATGTTGTCACAGAAAGTGCTAGGCTGTCCACGTCATGCCACGAGTTTAAGAACCGCCCAAATTTGCGTTCCAGAAATTATAAGCTTCCCTCGAAAAAGCATTCAGGTTCACGTGATATACGACGTGCGAACAGACCTCTCTCTGCCACTGTGAAGACATTGAGGGCTACAAAAGATCTCCAAGCGTCTGAATATAGAAGTCAGTGTCTAGATTATCATCAATATGGCGCGTTAAAGCCGAAGACTGAAAGTAACCTCAGTATGATGAACGAACCCCGGCAAACATATACTTAACATGGAAAACACAATATGGAGTGGCAAACATCCCCAACTTGTAATAAAACATTGGAATTGTGTAAGGTAAAGAAGGATAAAGACAGGTAAAACATTACACTGGCATACAAAAAGACTGGCAACAAGGCAGCCACTGACCTCTATTCTTCACCATACCAGAGATCATTCACAAATAAAGGCCTCGTCGTTGTTTAGATCTCAGCAAGGAAGCTTGTAACGCTCTATTGAAGCGAACTACAGTGTTAATGCATTCATACCTCGAACCCAAGTCTTACGTTGGTCACCAGGCTGCTGCCTTCAGTCCAACCCACCACTCGTAAACAAGGATCGACACCGTAAGCGGTGAGTTGGAATTCGTAAGAAGTGGCCAGGTGAGCGAAGTCTGTGAGACGAGAACACTATGCTTTGTGATCAGAATAGTTTGCCCTTTCCCGAGACATGTCAGCGAACCTAATCGTTGACGATCACACGCTGCTAATGTTTCGTAGACATCGATGATCGAAAACGGGTATTCTGCAAACATCCTTCATGCGAATTAACTGTAATGTAGAATAAATGATAGTGTAAATCCGGCTCTTGAAACAGCTGATGACAACGTGACCAGCACATCAATCCGAAAGAATCGTAGCAGCCTGGAGTGGTCGTAAAAAACTTTTTACATCAGCCTTATCTTTGCAGATAGTATGCAAATTACCGAATATTTCACTTAATTTGATAACACTGCCTCGTCAGTTCGTAATACAGCTGAACATATATTGATCAGAATGGTCAAAGTACGGGCTATCCTTGTCAGCTGTAGCGTCAAAAAGTCATTGGGTTGCTGTACAATGAAAGGGTGGAAAAGTAAGCCTGCTATCTAATTTACTCCACACCTCAGAACGCGGTCTGTTCACGAAGAAATATATGAACGAATAAACCGAACTGTCTTCAACGGTTAACCCTCATCAAATAGTGTTGGGGAAAGTCTATTCTCCCCAAAAATGATTTACTTTTCGCTCGATCAGTACAACCATTCATCTATCGGTACTTTTAAAAAATCTCAGAAAAACGGTCAATTGGTCAAATAGGAAAAGTGCACGAACACGCGATGCCTTAATCAGACATCACTTAAAGGTTGAGTGTATTGAAACTATGAAAAAAAATTCAGAAGACTCTGAGATGGTCATTCAACGATGTCATCACAGATCATTAGGGCCATAAACAATCGTGTAAGCGAAACCAATAGGTGCCGGGTTTTGCCAGATCGCTCACAGGGTAAAGTGAGGATTGTTAGCATTTTAAGTTAACCTTATTTCCTTCAGCTCATTTGTAACATAAGTTTCATTTATAAATTTCCGACATCATAATACAAACAACGAACTTAGTCACAAAAGCATAAGACCAAATGTGTGTACGTATTGCTTCAATGACGGGTTCAAATAAGGACAAACCCGGTTGTACAGTGTCCGACTGTGGGTGAGCTTCCGGAACAAACACAGTGAAAGTATGTTATTAAAAAGTGTGATTGGTAGGCTGAATCGTAGCTGTAGATTCTACTCAATCAGCGGTCAAAAGAATTTGGAAAACATAACAATATTCATAATTGATGGACCGGAAAACTGCTCAGATAGATAAATATGCAATTACAGAATCGAAGAAAGACATCCGAAAACAAATGAAAAAATCTGAATAGAACTATAGACATAATGACCGTATGCAACTCGACTGACAAAAACAGTGTCTCATAGAATGTACTCACTTTCGTGGAGCGATAGGGAATGGTACTCGGTTATTATAGCAATCGTCAATTAACAACCTGAAATGAAACGTTTTATAAGTGGAATGTTCAAAAAACATTTGAAGTTGTCAGAATACCAAGCCACGAGTAAAAATGAATTTGTAAAAACAGCAAGGAAATTTAAACTACTTTTGGAGGATGAAATACTCTCCCTAGCTCTGGACAGTTGATTAACAACAAAAAGTACAAAGATGTGAACGATTCGTTGCTAAGCAACTGACTTGAGCAAGGATTACCTCACTGGCTAATTGACTGTACAAATGGTTCAATTAAAGGTGTGCACAAAACAGTTATAACGGTTTGATTCAAAAGACAGATGCAGCTTCGAATATATCCACTGTGCGCAGCAATGATCAAAATGAGACATCGGCGTTTGAAACAACAATCACAGGCTAGGCAGGCACCTCATGCTGTACAGGTTAGAATATTGAGTCAGTCTATTGGTAGAATCAAACAAGACAACCTTCTGACCTCTTTCAAGAAGTAAACATAGGTAACTTAAATAATTAAATTAAATAGTATACTAACACCATCAACTTGAACAAACAACCACACCACTACTGCCAATAACCAGAAACCTGTTCATTGTTTCCAGTTTCAAATTCATCAACCTTGAGTAAGTGATGATGACTCGCTTTTTCAACAAACAGGACGAGCATTGTGGAGAACAAATGGCTTCCAGCTAGCTCATCCGAATGTGAATGATGGAGATTGTGTAATTAGTCAGAACATTTCCAACGATTTTCCACCGAAAACTAAAGTACCTCCCCAGCTTGAATTATTGAAGCGTTATAAACCCCCAAACCATTCTAATCCTTCTCGTTCCAAATATGGCGATGAGCAAGTGTTATCTGACCAGACCACACTCATCCGCTTCATATGGAAGGCTGAAGAGGTGCCTCATGATTGCTGCCCAACAACAAGCATTCCCATCTTCACAAAAAGTTGCAGTATATCATGGGACAACCACAAAAGTATTACCCTTGTTCCCATTGCATCCATAATGCGGTTGTATGCTCGCTCTGAGTGGAGACAGCGCATTTATGAGCAGACGCCCCAGGCACTCGGCAGGGATACCTGACTTCCTCCTTCATTTTCAACTACGGGACGGACGGTATATAAAAAAGATCACTGCAAAGCTCCAAGGATACAAGAGTGGATATTCTACCACGTAGTGAGCTGACTGACATTGGGTGCACAGACCACATTAATTTACTCAGTTCTTCTGCACACAAAAATATGCGGAACCGAATCAAGGATATGGCTGGTCTGCATGGTATGCATCCTGCACCTTCAAAGTGTAGTTTTGTTACAGGATTGGATTAACAGTCACTCTGCCTTCGTTACTCTAAACACGCCACTCGAGACTTGGGTACTGTCACCTCACTTGCTTGTAATATTGCTGGTGAACTGACCACGAAGAAATTGGAAGAATGTAGTTTGTTCATCAATCTTCGTCATTTGTGGTGTCAGATACGCCCACTTGTCGCACAACGGCAAAGTGTACAACATGTGTGTGCGCTCAGTTTTCTTCTACCATGCTCAATCCCGGTTTATCTATGTAGATCATATATCTAAACTTTCAATATTCCATCACCACGGTCCCTACCAACTGGCTTGTACTAAATGGACTGAATGTGGGAGCAACGCGACAGCTAGGCTGACAGTACGCTTGCATGTGTTTCGGAAATGTTTAAGTTTTCAACCGATAATTGAGGTAACGAAAATGTTGTCTTTACTGATTGGGTCACGTGCCTCGTGCACCAGCGGTACTTCCTCCGCACCGCGCTTTATTCAGTGTAGTTGCTAACTCCTGGAAGAAACCGCAAGGCGACCAGGCGATGACGCAGTCACGGCCTATGAAATCCTTGACCGGCCCGTTTGGCAGGGCTGGTGGATGCCGTGTACTCCTTTGGATGACTCATGATTATTCACATCGAGGGGCGGAAACACTCTGACAGCATTGTGTCGCAATCATTGCGAAATAACATCCGCAATGCTATTGGCTCTCTTTCCTTTTCATGGAGTTCCATTGTTTATTTGTTTTCTTTCCTTTGGTTTCTCTTCTGTGTGAGTTTGCACGTACTATTCTGCAAGCTCATGACCTATTGTCACGATTAACGGTAGCCAAAACCACAGTATACATGAGTACGGTTCAAAACTGAAAGCGATGATGACGACGGCACAATTAGCCTAGCTAAGTGGTAAATTATGATTTTCACTGATTGAATATCACCTACAATGGGCAAGGATATGCACTACTCACTAGCTCTAATGAGAGTGGAACTCGAGTTTAGTGCTTCTTCTCGAAAGGAGCTGACTGGAAAGTCTACGGGAATGCGACAGCTGCGATCAATTGTAGATGATGTTCAATCTATTTCAAAGCCAAAATCCCCTACTACTCATCAGTAAATTGTGAGTGTTTGCACAACTAAGGTACAATTGTGCTGGTTTACTTAATTGTCTCGCATCCTTTAATTGTACAAATCATTCGGTCCATATACACGGTCTTTGATGGTGTCACAACCAGACTGGACCTTGACACGGTGTGATGGCTTGCGCACCTTGATAATCTATTGGACTAAACTGGACGGTGTGGACATCACACCGACAGTCATTTATGCCAGGTAGGCCAATAGGTAGAGGTCTGACAAACCACAGTCTCCTGGTCTTCCATGTTGGGGGTTGAAAGAACGTTGGCATCGTTTCTCCGGAAAATGTACCAGTTTCGGTAAATCGCCATCCGCTAACTTGCGATACAGACAGACCTTTCTGTTCATTCCATTCGTCTAGTTTCATGCGATTCAGGTGAAAGAAAGCGATACAAAGATTGAGTGCTGCAACAAACCTTGCGTGTTCTTGATTATTAGGGTGAGTAAATAAGTGGAACGAACGGCGGAAATACGAACAATACGACGGAAACCAACTGAAGCTTAATAAGCAGACAGACTAGCACGACAGTGGTTAGTAGTCAAGGAGTTGATAAAACGGACGAACTACTCATATGATAAGAGGACAAAGATGAGTTTAACATCATTACTACTCACTGTTTGACGCCAAAATTGGCCAACTGCAAAACGGTTTCGAATGTTTCCTCAGGATGTAAAAACAATCCGAAGTAAAACTGTATCGGAAAAAGAAAACAGACCAGTTTTACATGAATATGTCGAGTGAGATCAGAATAAACAATTGAAACATTGAGAAATCATCGTAGTTTTCTTGTATCGTGTAGTCTAATTTTTTAACAGAGCAAAGTACTAAATGATTACAATCGAATGTCAGAGCAGTGGTTGCTATTATATGACCCGGATATGATGCAACACCGAGTTAAGGCATTTAGAACGTAATTGTAACAAAACTGATCCGAGAATGACTCAAGAAAATGAAACTTTTTTTTAATTTATCGGCATTCAACTGGAAAACGGTAGCAATCATTCGTTCATAGCGTCACCTTATTGTAACGTCACTCGTTGGGCAAATTTATGATGGTAGGTCGCATAGGCTCAATTAATTTTCTTTTTTTTTTTGAGAACTAATGTACTATGATGCCCTTGTGTTCATCTTCGATCAAAAGATTACAAAAGCTTTAACCGAGTGATTACTGATGGAGATAGGTTACGCCATATCTCGATTTGGGTTCCAAGTCACCTTCAATTACCATACTGTCTGAAATTGTGGATTCAGGTGATTTTTTGGTTCTTAGGTCGAACGCGACCTAACTGGAGTTGGAACCATTAGTCAAAGAACGTGATTTCGTAACATTTCAAACTCAAGATAATGGTTGTCTGGCTTTTCTAACCACCGAGCACTAAGCTTGTGCGCCCGAACTTACGGCATGTTGTTAGTAAACTGGCTTCACGCATGGAACCTTCAGGAAATTAAAAAGTCTAACTGTTGTATACGTTCATGTTTGGGTTTGCTTCTGGATTAAGAAACCACATGTCCAAGACTGATAAATGGTACCGACTTCGAGTAGCAAACACATTTTGTAGTCCCGGTTACTTAAACTGCTCCTGCTGTCTAAGTTTTGGCAGTACAAGGGTATCTCACCCATCTCATCAGGTCAGCCTCACAACAACAAACTTACGGATGTGAACATTATAGCCCAACCTGAAGTGCACAGTCATTGCGTAAACTCAGTCGTTCTCCGAAGCACTGGTAAACTAAGATGAATTCTGTGACAATAAGGAGCCAGCACAATGAGATCAACATGAAAATGTTTCACAGTAAAATTGAAACACTAAGATTGTTCATGTGCAATGATGCACACACACACACAAGATGACTAAACTGACCACCGTGACTCACATATTCAATCAGATATCAGCAATAAACCATAGAGAGTAAGCCACAGTTTAACTGAACCTGCACAGCTAGTGCAACCTACGGTGCTTGCTGTCATACAATGCATTAGGTCGTTTGACGATTACGATTACTCAAATCTGGACTTAAGCTTGACGAGGCACGGAATCGCAACCATAAATTTGGTAACCAACTGCAACACTCAAATGGATTGAATACGTGTACAATCAGCAAGATATAATCTGGAACATTTATCAAATGTCCAAGCAAGGCTAGCAGATGAAATTTCGCGGCTAACCGTGAAAACAATTTTCATATAACTTCGGTAGAGGAAGCTCGGCTTTGACCATATGCATAAAGGGTAGTTTAACCAATATGGGAATACAAAAGTCCATGTTTTGAGACGACTCAGAAGGATATCGGCTGCTCAGATCGGGGTTGTAGGGTCTTGATTTCGAAACTATCGTGAGATGGTACAGGGCTGATTACAACAAGCACTGCATCGAACTGACGCAAAAGGTAAGTTGAGCAGCTTGAACAGCAGAAGAAGATCCGAAAGATTTAAGGCCCACTTCCTGATCATTGATTTCCTAAAGGTATAAGGAATGACGTAAGGACGGTTAGGTGGAACACAGGCCTCTATCAGAGGGTAGTGCTCGTGAACCATACCGGTCATCACAAAAAAGCCTTCAAGAAAACTAGCTGTCATTGTCTTCATCTCAAAGGATGAGGTATCGGGTACGCTATGTAATTAGATTAAGTCCAAAAAGGGACAAGAAGCGATATATGGAACAACCACTAATTTATGCATCGGACGCCTGAATTCAAAGTCCGTCGGACTGAATCAGTTCGTTCGACTGGACAATCGACAAGTATTGTGTTAACACAACCCGCTAATCTGGATAAAAACTGGTATTTTGACAATCGTACGTAATGGAGCATCGTCTTGCTGAAAATCACGTTCCTCAATATAGGAGATGACCATGCAAATCCTAAAAAACATACTGGCGTACGAGTTCACATTTTGTCCAGCAAGCACAATAGTGAACTTATTCTTACTCGGTGTTGAAAATGCACCCCTTAGTAATCATTGATAATCTGTCAATGACCTTCTTTTCTAATATGTATTGCCCAACAGGAACACACTAGTGTAGTTACCTAGGTAGCAAGATTTCGGATTCACTCACACCAGTACACAATTTGTGTATTGTGTACTGTTGATTCAGCTCTACCATTCCAATATATTGGAATTGTTCTCGATAACAGCAGACCGGATGAGTACGTAAAACAGAGGAACTCCAGAGTTGAAGTCAAGGGCGAAACTCGAGCCTAGTGTTCGTTTTCAAAAGGGATTGGCTCAGAAGTTTATGGGAACGCGGGAACTGTGAGCGATTGTGAGTGATACTCAATTCACGCTTACCGAAATCCCTACCATCCATGAGCAATTAATTATAACCTGGTCAGATGACTATCTAAAAGGTCAAAAGAGCTCACAAGAGAGAACAAAAATTAACCATTCACAGTTCATTCAGTAAACCAGTTGTATAACTGAAACACGAGTTTAAACAGTTGAAAATCGAGGTAGACGGGAGAAATGAAATTTGCGTGTAGCTGATTTTCTTCACCGAAGAAAACTAACCTTTTCTTCTGACGTCTTGATGCACACAAATCCACCCGGCAGACGTCCAGATGTCCGATCAACTGCCTAATTACGATCCAAGTAGTATCAATACATAGAAAATAAGGGATACCTTCACGCGAATCCATGGGATGCAAACTTTTGTCTCGACTCCGAGTAAAAAGGAGTAGAAGCACAGGTGATTAATGGTAAGGTACAGCCATCCCTGTTGTGGTATTCTGCCTCGAAAGTACGAACAAGAATAGTCTGAAAATCCACAGAGTTAGTTAGTGAAAAAGCCCACTTTAAACTTACAATAGACTAGCTTTTCTCTAGGGGGAAATTGGAAAGTCCTCAAAAATTTCACAGTAGCTCTCTTCCACGGCATGGCATCATCTTCTGAAACAATAGACTATAGGGCTAACGGGTGTAAGACTTACTGTTATACATTTCCACATATCGAGCAGCATGACACTCGAATTTTTGGTGAAGAAACGGAAAAACATCTTCCTTTGATAATTCAGGCAATTGCGGACACAATTTAGACATGATATATTTCCAGTGTCTGGTGATTTCTTTCTCACTGTTGGAATTCGCGATTACTAGATATTTTTAAACAATGACACTAGTAGAGACCGACTCACAAAAGTAGGACTGTTCGGGACCTTTCAGAACAATCCGATATAAAGGGACCTTAATTCGAGGTGAGTAGAGAAAAATCAATGTGGTTACCGAAACATCTAGAATGGACTCAACTGTGCCCGTAAGCAAACCAAAAAGTCCACCAGACGTTTTGTCCTTCCGTTTCTGCAAAGCGAAGTATTCAGTTTCTCGCAACATTCCCCTAAACATAAATTAGGATATCGCACAGATGTGATTTACCAAAGTGGTGAAGGGGGCAATGGTTCCACTTTAGTCCACATGGGGCTAACTTATGATACAGTGGACATGCGTAGAAACAGAATTGTAACGGCTACTGGGATTTACCCAGTGGGCTTGCAAAAGGTGTGCTGAAATTCAGATAAGTATTCTTCATCTTGTTGAATAAATCATGGGACAATTAGCAAGCGGTATTCACAACCAAATGAAAGTCATAAATCCGTCAGACTATCCATTTAGTGTTTTGATCTTTAGTGAGCAAGAGTACAATAACTGAAAGATGGAGCCAAGAAATTGTACACATTTTTCAAAAATTACAGTTCAGTTATATCTGGCAGTGTTCTTATCAATGCAGCTCGTACTAAAGTCATCGTGATAGCTTTGTAAAACGAAAAAGAGTAAACATGAACCAAACAACGAAGTGATATACAAGTTTATTTAAGCAGTCCTATTTGTACAATTGAGAGAAGTCAAGAAGTATGATTAAATGAATAAACCAAGATATCTGTGAGAGCTACACTACTAACAAACGACTTTTTTTTCTATCGTAGGGTAACGAAACAATTATAGTATGGAGCATTTAAACGATTACAATGATGGGACTGAAAATTTTTCAACAACACTATGTTGGTATAGAAAGCCAGGTACTGCTGCATACATTCTCCTGTATGGACACGCAACCGTGCCAGTCAATCACGATGTACGGATGGGGTCAAGGGTCGTCTGAATAAGACACGTGTCCTTCAGTGCACATTACAAGCTCAAAATAAGCTAGTGAGTTGACAGCAAGTAGGCCCTTTCCGCCAGTTTCATACATTGGAACACGTTTGTCAAACTCAGCAAGATCAAGGGTCATAGAAAGGTTAAAGCTATATCATTATGTCATACAAACACAATGCAATAAGCAATTTCTTTGTGAGTCACCAGGTTGACTGCATATTTCCCGATGAAGTTTAACGGCCGCAAGACAAAGAAAAAATTACACACAAAAATGTTCGGGGGGCGAACATGGCTGGAATAAAAGAACGGGTTGAGTGGTTACGAAGTCAGGCAATCATGGCCAGTTCGTAGGCATATTGCAACTTGAACGCTGGTTGCTAAACTTCTTAAAGAGTAGGAAGTGGGCGAAAGTCGGCAAGCACAGACTTCATAGCAAAAATAAAGCAGCTCACACGCAGTATGGAGTTTCCGGATCAGTTATTTTCACCAGTAAACCTAAAACTTCACGGTATTAAAATTTATGATATTACGGTGGGATTCATTTTTGCCTAGCAAATAATCGCTTTGTCTCTTGAATAAAGCCGCGATACGAAATTCAATCGGTGTCGAAGTTAAAAGCAGAATGCCTCGAACCACCAACAAAAGAGGTTCCAACCAACACGTTCACAACGCCGATGTCAACTAATGTCCTCTCGAATGAGTGGGAAAAAGCAGTCGTCTAGAGAACCCAGTACAATGTCTTTTGTGAGTGCTACATCAGATGTGTTGTGCCTGAAGGCAGCACGCGAGTTGGACAAACGGCCTCAACTAACTTCGGCCAACAGTAAGAATTCTCCGCACAAGCTGCGCAAAACATCCCAGGAGGCCTTAGATAGTCAGCTTGTCGCTTTGGTCAGAACTTTTATACGGCATTACTTTGGTATTAGTAAGAGCTTATGTCTATGGTCATTATCAATGCTTACAGGCCTAGTGTACTGGAGTTTATATATTTGACTGGTTGTGTCTGTTTTGATGGTTTATCTTATGAAACCAAATAGGGTTAAAAAAGGCGACACCGGAGCACCATTTGACAACCTCCATTATTTCAGCATCAGGTGCTTTTACAGACGAGCGGTGACTGTACGGCCTCTGTAGACAACAGTCCTGCAGTACAGCTGTGAAATATGGCCTACCCGTGAAGATGATGTTCTACGACCATGTGTTCAATCGCAAACGCAATTTAAACATCGCAATGCGCTGTGAGAACAACGTATGAACAAATACAAGGGTCAATGACGTAGTTTCAGAATAGTCAAGGTTAACGTGCCGATATGCGTGCTACTCCGTTAAACCGTGGTGGCTTAGGTAGTCGGTTGTTGACCAGGCTCCGCAAATGTCATCAATGCGTGGATGTTACTGGAATCTAATGGACGCTATCCGAGATGGCGATGTGTCGCAGTCAATGGTGTGACTGTATTCATACCATTTCTAGTTCTTCCGCTTAGTCGTCTTTTAATAATTTCCAACCTTCTTAGTAACGTTTTCTTCTACGATATTTCACGTCACTGTTGAAGCGAGCGGCGGCCCGAGCCACAGTACCTTTCGGTCAGGCTCACGGCTGTCATGATGATGATGATGATGATGATGTTGACTAGTCCTATACACAAAAGTGAGTGAATCTTTTGATCTGAACTGATGGGTTGCTTTCTGTTATTTTAACATTCTTACCTTAACTCTGAATGGTTACCTTCTGCTGTCTTTGAACTGTCGATATGAAGGCTGGCTAGTCAAGTACTATAGCCTTGACCAGAAATTTGATTCTTGTTGCCCCCTACCCTTTAACGGGTTCATCCGGTTTTGAACTTAGACTCGAATGTCCAGCTTTGATCAGTGATCCGATCTGCCCAAATTTCTTAGTTCAGTTATATCAGTGTTTCGGGATGACCGCGTTCACATCTCGTCAGATCTTCGGCTCACACTGGCTTACGGACTGTCCACTACTACGTTCGTTCGTCGAACCGGTTGATGAATACCTGGCATCAAAACATTTTCTTGCGTGTTGAGTGTATGCCTAAGTAAGAAATTCTGCGGTGCTCAGGCTGAATTTGTGTCCAATTTCATCCTCGTGAACGAACATTAACAAAAATGGATTGGTAATTCATGAATTTTTGGAGATAACTTTGTCTAGTTTGACCGACATAGTGTTTTCAAGGCCTTCGCAGTTGATGTTGGATGTAAGGTTTGTTTTATTGGTGGATGGGCTGACATTTTTGTTTTTAGAATAGTCCTCGTGAGACTCATCATCATCATCATAGACAGCAATACATCAATGGTTCACAATGATGTTTAACTGCCACACTTTTGTGTGTGGGCTGAGATACTGCCAGGACGCCCAGACATAGACAGGCGAACGATTAGGGTTCTCTACCAAAGCCTTTGGCTAAAAAGCCTATACCGCAAGGCAGCGGGTGGGTGGCAGTGTACCAGAACTGGTACACTTTTCGGGGGGGAAATGCCAACCTTCTTCCAACCCTCAACCTGCAGGACCGGGAGACTGGTTTGTCAGGTCTCTACCTATTGACTCGCCTGGTATGAGTGACTCTGTCGGTGTGGTGGCCACATTGTCCAGTTTAGCCTAATAGGTCGTCGAAATGCGTAAGCCGTCACACCACGTCAAGGTCCAGTCTGTTAGATTACCTTTGGTTTATGCACAACGATGGTGCTGTGGGGTTGCAGAAGTCTCGCGGCCATTTCTAAAAGGGCTTTGATGTGTGGTAGCACAATCCCTTTGTTGATGATTCAGTAAGGTTTGAGTTTCCGGCCTTTTACAACAGACTCCGTCCGGAATCTCGTGAATGTTTGTTGCAAAGAGATACTAGATGCATGCATTTCTCCATCCTGGGCTCTTCCGTAATGCAATGTGTTCACCTCGTTTACAACGAGAATTTCAACAAACTTGTCATGTTTGATCATCGTTATCTCTGTCGATTAATCCACATCAAGTGCGTGAGTTCTTTTTTTAAAATGGGGACGATGTTAGCCAAATTCCAGCCATTTGGAACTTCATTGATCTAAAGCTTTTGGAGCAAGGTCGTCAGCTCTCTAACTAACGATGGACCCTCATCCACAAAAAGGCGGGAAAAAGTTTATCTGAGCCGGGTGCTTTGTGATGTTTCAGAAACTTGACCTCGGAAGAAACCTTTTTCCGAGGGCGGAGAAAGGTCAACAGACTAATGAGCACATGTAGAGCCCGAAGGCGTAGTCAATATCGCGGGTGGCCAGTTTAACTGCTGTCGGAAGTACTCAGCCGAGCGTCCTAGGCGTCGTTGCAGGTTATGAATAGGCTCATTGTTGGCTTCACCTCGCTCACACCTGTCTTCCTGCTACCAGTTGCTCGGATGAGATAGAAAAGCTCTCCGTAGCAGCGGTTTGTTTCATTTCGACAGCGCGTCGTGTCCACCAGACCTCAGGATTTTCTGGCGATTGCTTCCCGAGTTCCAGGCGAGCAGTCTTGTGGACTGAGTTATACGCACTGCTGTATGGAATAATCCGGTGAACGTCAAAAAGTTTAAGTGGTCGCATAGAGCAGTTGACAGATGAACGAGTAGTAGTATCATACGAAGCAGTGCTGCACCTATACATTATACGTCGTAAATAAGCCCAATGTATTTCAATCTCGTATGTTGGGTGACATCTACACTAGAGGCAAACGCACACTGGTAAGCGTAGGAAGTTCATGGTCCTGCTGGTTTGGACACGTCAATGTGTGCTTAACTGCAAAGTGGCCTCCTATTAAAGCGCAAAGCGAATTTGGGAAATAACAGTGCATAATTGGAATCCACGCAGGTGCTTCAGATTGATTCGCGATCTTGGAAAAAGCCGTGTCATCAACACGTGACGGTCATGTGATCAATCTGTCTACGATTCGCTCGGCAATGGAGGATGCCTAGAACGTCGAAAATTAGTAATTGCCAAAAACAAATCGTCATCAGCACACGGCTGCAACAAATGTTCAACACTGTCTACCCAACAAGTACCGTAAGAATATAGACCACCCAAGTCACGCTCGTCAGTGTTTAGCTTGTTTAACTGAGCTTTCAGGTTTCCAGCCAGTAGTACAATGTCCGTGCGTCGCGCGGTATATATATATATAA
>LUCH01006552.1:0-29514 GCA_013368495.1 Paragonimus heterotremus
AACAGATTCTCAAGATTTTAGATTCTGCAACATATCACAAATTTTCAACAACTTTAATTGCGACGAATTATTTTTAACTAATGGATAACGGAGACATTCACGTCCTACCGATTACTCGCAGCGTGAGACGATGGTTGTTTATGTCTTTTCGCGAGCCACCCATATAACAGGGCTGAAGTATAGAATTTTTCCGTTGGAGAGGGAAGGAACATAATGTTGGGGGAAGTGTATAAATATTAAGTAAAAAGAAGAGAACGTCATCCCCTCCGTGTTTGACAGCAACAGGATGGATGCCCTATGGACCGGGAAGACAAGAAGGTTTGATAGTAGCCAACCGAGGGCGCGTTTTTACCGCATCAACAGAAACGTGGCTTAAGAACGTATTTGTTTTTACAGGAGAGGTGGAGGCAATATATTTCCTTCAAAGCTGAAGGACGCAACTAAATATGAACTGGAGACCCCACAAATTGTTACAGGATCGTCTACGATAGTTCTGTTCTGTGGTGCATCTTTTGAGATAATCGGGTCCCTTGTACAGTTCCTGCGTTTCAATAACTGCACCAAATTCAGACTCTTCCTCAAAAGTTAATCAAAGACTGTGACCATGCAGTAAAATGGGCAAACGTGCAATGAACAACAATGGATGAAAATAAGACGGGCTTGAATTCACCGGAACGGAATACAAAGATTCAACTGAATAACATAACTGTTCAAAAGCTAATTGGTAGCAAAATATATATCTCCAAACATGTAAAAGACGAATGTTTGCATCCGGGATTTAGAATCTTGCAGAGCACTGACTGGTTGACGGTGAGGGAAATCGTAACAATGGATGAAGTAAGACGAAGGTCGACAAATGGAGTTAAGCCCGAGAGGGTAATGGAACTAAAACACTACTTTCAACTGACATGGTAATAATCAACCAATGCCTAAAGATATGAATATTGGTCCCGCACACCTCACCAGTGAAACAAAAGGCATAACCACGATAAACAATCCAAAACAGAGTCAACGGATACTGCTGCTCCGTTTCTCGCGAGTCAACTTTTTAACCGAGAAAATTATCATACCCAAACAGGATATCCCTGAGTGAACGTAAATCTCACTGGGTCATTATACGCATCATTTGTAGGTGGCCATCTCCGTAATACCTCTATGTGGGAGTGATTAGGATGTCAGGCTTCATCAATAGAGAAGCCTTGGTTTGTTTCATGTATTGAAGGAGGCTCCAGCGGCATACAGATGAGCAGTTCTGGTTACACACAAGATTTTGACACGGGATATTGATTTCGTCTACCCTGATAATTTGTGAGATGATCACCGTACGATCTTCAACGAAGACGTTGAACAAGGCGTAGCAGTAAACCAACGATCCCAAATGGTCGAAACAAATATGGTCCACAATGCCACGGCACTATTTGAAAAATGCTCAAAGTTAATAAGTAGACAACCCTAACGGTTTCGATCGACGGATCGTTTCCGGGAGATAATTACAATTTGACGCGAAATAGGCTGAAGGTGAACTATAAGCACAGTATGACATTCACACCCAAAAGAGTACTTTTGAACAGTCAACAGGTTCAAAAACAACAGGAAAGAGCCAGCTTCAAAAAGTGGTGCACGTACCACTCAAGTAAAGTACAAAAAACGACAAGTGGTTATTCGCACAACTGTCAATTGGCGCCATAAAACAAAAAACACCCAGGTCAAGGCCAATTATTGGCCAGAAACAGGGGCGGTAGAATATACAGGGATAAACGTTTTTTGGGCATTGGGTTGGGTCAGATTTTTACACGGCTGTGTCTTCGAATTCGTTACAATCACCAACGGCGAAAGTAAGTTGAAGAGGAACACCACCCGTACAACAATAAATTTGTATTAACTGGCATTCCTAAGGTAACCAGTGTTACTATTTCACAAGACCCTTGACAATGAGGATTCATGACGTGCAATTTGGGTGAGGAAATATCAAAACCCCTTGTCTCTCGCATACTCTAGCCCATTCAGTTTCAGAAGACTTTCATTTGCGACTTCTTACAGCCGTGATCAAGCTACACGTAATCGGTATACCGTGAACATCTGTTATCTTTTACTCGAAAACTGTTTCTAGCTACCGAATTTTTTGGAATTTTTTCGCCTGTTTCAGTCCCCGAAATCTTAAAATAGTGATGCAGCAAAATCTTTTTGTTTCAATCTTCCCAAGGTGTAAAGTAGGAATGTGCGGTAGTTCATTGGCGTAGGGATCAAGGAGAAAATAGCGAAAAGTTACATTATACGTCGTTTCGGATAACTGATGGTGGAATACGATGAAACTATATATTGTGGACGTGGAAACATATGCCTTTGTTTAAATTTGAGCGTAGTGGCGCAGGAAATTTGAATATATTCCAGACGATTAAACCGTTGTTAAAACATTGGCACTAAGTTATTAACAAAACTGCAAAAGTGAAGTACGCGTATGAACTTATTTTACCATAGGGCGGTGTAAAAAACTGGACAGTATAGTGGTATCTCCTTGGTTATATTCATCATGCTTTGCCATTCATCGCTACCATTGTTGTAAACTTCCTCATGGAATCGACGTGTACCGAAATGGAGACGAGGTGACCTACTAAATAAACGGCCTAGAGTGACACCTCCCGCTTAAAAGCTAACAAAAGTTCAACGCATTTGTCCTGGCTTACGGGTTATGCCAACCTTTACTTCCCCGCTAGCACACACTAGGGATTAATTAAGGATGAATTACGGCAGTTTCGGAGTGAAATACGATAGGTATTTTATTGGTGTGAGAGATAGGGATGAATTACATCCACGGCTTTATGACCATTTAAAAATCTACGAGAATGGACCTGGGCAAATTGCTCCGGGGATGATTTCGACATTATAGTTTGCCTGAATAAACGTGGCTATTTGAAACTCCCGAAGGAGAATTCTTACACACGAAGAATCGCTCATTGTACACGTAGGTGTTTTTGTTTCGCTAAACCGCAATGCACGGGGCGTTCACTTTCACCATATTCGATTTTGATCTGGTTCCTGTTGTGTGGCTTCTCCGTTCGCTGCTATTTGGCTGCCCTATGGGAAGATTTCTGACCATCAGCAGTCGAAACTAAACGTAAGTTCACATTAACGATTGAATTTTACTCTCAGAGGGATCTGGAATCACCAGTCACTCGTTTCACCTTTTATCATTGCGTTCACCACTCAATGGAACATTTCCACGCCAGCATTTCCGCCGTTGGGCAAGTGTTTATTGAGCTCCATGCACCCAGCTTGACAAAAGGTGTTTGTAAATACTTTTTCTATAAATAACAATGTTAAGCCTTCCGGAACAGGCAGGGGATCAACCCGATTTGTTGCAGCGAAACCCTGATGATGAGGGTGCCGAGTCTTCGTTGTCAAGCAACCCTATCTACCGGCTTCGAGTTTGGGTTGTTTCGAGTAATACTGCGAAAATTCACGTCAGTTGGCAGTTACAAATTTCGGTAGAACGACTGCCTGGACTTCCGTCGGATGTAAGGACACTCAAGGAAACTCCACGGAAGTCGCTACTACGCGATGTGTATCCGGGTGATTGCGCACATTTCGGATTGATGAGTGGCGTTACACAAGCCTTAATATATCGTTAGCTGTGTGACGTTGACGCCATTGCGATACACCTGGATGTAGACGGCCTATCACTGGCTAAGTCTGGAACGTACAATTGGTGGTTAATTTGTGGCCTACCGCTTGTGCGAGTTATTTGTATCCCAGTCTTTTACTGTTGGCATCTACGGTGGAAACTCTAAACAGCAGGACGTTAAATGTTACCTTCTTGACACCGTCAATGTACTGCGGGGTGCGTTATCTTTCGGCATATTGTTTGCAGGAACCAACTTGAGCGTTGGCATGAAGGCTATTATCTGTGATACGCAAGCTGATACTTTCGTTAAACGAATATGCAGACATGGCGTTTATTACGGGTGTAATAAATGTAACCAAAAAGGTCTGTAACGCAGTCGCAAGGTAACGTTTACCCTAAACAGCGCTTCCGGAAGGACCAATGCTACTTTTGCGCTCTACCCCCAGCGACCCCTTCTTTGTTCACTTACCTCCCTATTGATATAATAGGCTGCTTTTTTAATAGAGTACATGCATTCTGTGCCCCTGGACGTAGTCCGTCGGTTGATCGGCAACTGGATCTCGGGGGCCCTTTTGCCGAAAGCTTGCGTCAGTTCCCATGCGATCAACCAAATCAACACCAGAATGTTGCAGTATCAAACAAGCTGGACCTACGATTCCCCGCGCAAATGCCGTGGGCTACTTCACTTCAAGCAGTGGAAGGCAACCGAATACAGACAGTTCTTACACTATCTAGGCCTTGCTGAATTGAGAGGTATTTTGGACAATGCGAAGTATAAAACGTTTTATAATTTTCTGTAGCTGTTAATATTTTTTGTCATTCCTCTTTCCACCACACGTACAAGGACATCGCCAAGCCGTTGATCAATGTGTTCATATGCAATTTTTCACCGTTGTATGGTCAAGGTGAGATTGTGTATAATGTACATTCACTAGTTCATCTTGCAGATGGTGATTCAAACCACGGTGCACCCCACCAGTTATCAGTATTCCCATTTGATTCATTCGCGTACAAACGGAAATCTACGATTTACAGTCCGACTGAACCTGTTAGTCAAAGTTGTAGGCGGTGGATTGAACGCACATCGATACCCGCTGTCAACGGTGTTTTTATTTCGCACTCAGATATCGGAATGGCAACAAACATCCCAGCAGTTCGTAACTGATCACATTTTCCGGAGGACAACGTTTTCTTTACAAAGGTTACTCCCAATAACTTTGTGGTCACTGATAACTACTCTTGCCGTAATGTAAATTTACTTCACCCTAAAACTCCGGAATGTACCGTTCAGGATATTCTCTTTCTGAAGCCTGCAATACCTCTGCGTACTCACAGTCTGCCATTGCAGCATTTTTTGACGTTTATAGTGATTGATGCAGTGAATAAGTTTTCACGGCGCACGTATCGCAAATGATGGCCAACTGTTTGCTTTTTCCGCTCTATGCACACATTTTTGGTATGCCCATTTTTCATTCCTGCACATAACTGTTCGCCGAACATTTATTTCATTCCTGTAAACCGTGTTTGTTTATAAACGAAACGTTTATCGTTGCAGGTGTACTTCGCCGTAGTTTTCCACGATCAAGGTGAGGAGACGTGCTGTTTCCAGTTCATCCTGGGTAAGGGACGGTATTAGAACGTGGTCCAGTATGTCTGGCCCTTCATTCAGCGAGTGTCAGACTTCACTTAACGCTGCCACCTGACTCCTCGCTAAGCCCGTGATCGTCATCTCCAAAACAATTGATCTTGAGCAGCTCGAATTAACTGCTTTCAGACGATTATTTAAAGATCAGGAGTTATGCCAAGAAGGCAGAGTATATCAGACCTGGATATTTCTTATGTCCCTTTGAAGATGGGAAGGCAAACTCCGCGCACCCGGTATTTTGCGTGCTTTGGTTTCCAAATTACTGTCTGGCAAATCACCGAAAAGACTGCTGTCGCTGCCATCATCAGGCTAATCCGACGCCTCCTTACACAGCACCAACATAAGGCAACCGCAATATGCAACGTTTGCTATCTTCATAGATCAGGTTGACTCCAGCCAATCTACTCAGCCTGTCTTGACTGTCTGTAGTCCTAGGTCGTCGCCTGCAACGTCCTGTCTTACGACATCCCCAAAACTTCCCACGTCGCTATCGTTCTCAGATGTTACTTCCTCACCCGCACCAGTTGTTTACCATGTGATCCTTCCCAGGATGACTTCCAAGGTTGTATGTCCAATTGAATTGTCGCCACGTGCATCCACCTCACAATTTTCTGCCCCAATGTCTCCTCTCCAATTGCCCGCCCCTTCACTACATTCCTCACTACCCGTTTCAACGGTTACTTTTCCGGCGTCCGCCTCCAGCTCGTCTTTGGATTTCACGACTCACCCTGTTCCTAGGGAATTTTTGAACGCGTTGTTGAGGCAACAGGTCAACTTGATGTCGACCCAACTCTTGTGGTTAGAGAGTTGGCGTTCATAAAAGAACACCAAGGCAACTTTTGGACGGTCGCGGGATCCTCCGCTGGACAAGTTTAGCGGGACATACGCGCTCGCTTGTTTCCCATCGCGACTGTTGCGCGGTTCAAGGTTTTGGAGTCCGACTTAAGAAGGTAATCACACAGGAAGGTACTTCTGGGTTTAGTTTAGGCTAGAATTACTTTTCCAGACGGGTTGCCCTCATGAGTTGAGTGTTTCCTCCGCGCAACAATTGTTCGTCGGTGCATGAGGGAAGTTATAAGCTTCGAATTGGCATTACACATGACTTATTCGGATGGAAAGCGAAAGATAGCATTTAAGGACTGCACGTTGCGGCACGCTATCGAAGGTGTGTGTGAAGATTTTAAAAGTCCCCAGTGTCACAGCCTCCCTACAGATAAACAAGGAGAGAAGACAAGCATGTCAATGAGAATATGGTCTTACAACGCCGGATATTGAAGGGGAATAGGACGAATGAGAGGATAGGAAAAACAGACAAAGCAATCAACGTTTGGGTATCAAATGGTATGACGTTCATTGTTAGCTCCATAGATTCATGAATGTTATCTTATAGAATTAAGTTATCATATACCGTGTTGGTGTCCGTTGCAGTGAAGTGAATCACTTGCATTGATCACCCATAGACTGCACCGTCTAGTTTTAAATGTTGCTCAATTGGTAACTGCATTTCTGTTCTTTACAGAGCAGCGAAATGCCAATGGACCCGTAATTTCTTGATCCCTTCCCCTGGTTTTGATCATTTCTTGTCAATAAATCTCCAGAAACGTTCCCTGTGACTTTTGTTTGCATTTCGGACGTATTTACCATATCTCTGAGTAGCCCTGACACGAGGTCGAGCGTGGCGTTAAAATACGGTGACCTACGAACGCTTTAGTATGTGACGCGTCATATGAAGGTGTTAAAAGCTATCATGTACAGCAGATTGAGCTACTTCACGTCGTTTTGTGGCTATGTTCCGGTGTATTTGAATAACTTACGGCCCGTTTGGATAATGTACGTCGTTTCAAGGATGTTTTAAGACTATGTTACAGTAAACGTAATGGACTAGTAGGATTATTTTTGCGCAATGCATTTTCGGGTAATTTAGGGTTACTCGTGGCAAAAATGTAATTTATCCCAAACAAACTCTTGGAGTGGTCAGTGTAAAGCACCTTGTGTTTTGTGTAATCTGAACCTGGTTGTGCTAGCAGGGTCCATGCTTAGACTTTTAAAACTGCTCCATCTATTTGTCTTACCTGGCGGGTTGTGCACAATTGTTGCAGCGTTTCGCACAGTATTTTTAATGCATAATTTCCATTGTTTTTCGCAATTTTCGCCTCCCTCAACTTTGCATGTATACCCGATGTTTGAACCGTAAGAATTGAATCGATTAATTATACAAATTACACTTCTGAGGTCTCGAGTCCTATGTTCTCTGTCTGCGTTCATTGCCACCTGTCTACGGCTTTCTGGAGAGTTGATGGCCAACCGAATTGGCCTTTATTTCAGCACATTTCGAATCCATTCGCCGTCGGAGTTGTCTCTGCGGTGACCTCTAAAGTCACTTGGGAATTACGTGACAGGTCGCAGCAAATGGACACTCTATTCCATGTAGCGTAGCGCTAGACAATGCACCTTTACTCATTATTATGGGTCACTTGCCTTTATTTTCCGTCATGTTTATGATGTCTAGATCTACTACACCGTACTCCATGCTTAGACACTATTAAATGCTCCATCCATTTGTCCTACCTGAAAAGTTATGCCAAAGTTTACTGCAGTAATGCAACAAATGTAGTCAAACTTGGTTGTGTAGAAGTTAACCTGGCAGAAGATGATAAATAAGATAAAGTTTGGCCAATCGGCTATGTCACGGAAAGTGAATATAATTGCGACGTAGGCGGAGGGTGAGTGATCTGTTGACCATTTTTTTGATTTCGCCGTACTATTGCAGCCACAACTTATCCTGTGGACGCGACAATCAGAATTCTGTTTCTCATCACTGTCGGTCGACATTGTCGTTAACGTCAGAGGCATATCTGTATGTTCTGCCATGTTCCACCATGTTAAGATCCAACTCTTAGACCAACAAATATTACTCCTGGTACTCGACGACTTTCTGACCATGGGTCTTCAATGTGAGATGATGCGAACGCCATTTGGGTCCAGGATGTGCACGAAATCACCCCCAAAGTATGTGGTTTATGGTTATCTTCGTCTTTTTAATTTTGTCACAGACATCCCATTGTATTGTAAGCAATTATCGCGTTTTACGTTCCACCTCATGCCTTGCAAGGACTACTGGCAACCTTCCTCGTAACACCGCAGCTACGACTTGTCGAAAGAACGTGTCAGTGAGAACTCCGTTGGTAACAACTGTTGGTCAGTACTTTCACCAACGTCAAAATTCAGGCAGGCTTGTCGGTGTGTTCTCAAATTTAGCATCTTGTGCCTGTCTAACCTCTAGACAACCCATTTTCACTGCAGAGCTTCCAGGATTGTGGGAAAATTTATCGTCATCACGTCTTGGATGTGAGTCATTACAGCTAGTGAGGCCTCCGAGCACACCAAAAGGTTGTAGCATCCACAGTACACAGTTATATTTCACAAATCATCGTTACACGTTTTTGTATATACCGTTCTGTTACCTCCATATGAGCATTTGTCTGAAAACATCGCCGTCACTTTTTGAACTGAATCGTAGGTACGAATTTACGGGAGTTATCGCGCACCATCTCTGTTTTCTTCATTCGTGCGGATTTTTGATCCGGTAAAGTGATTGGACGGTAAAACATTTAGCTCCGCCTATCAGCTTATCTTTCGACGCTGAACGTTCATTTTCTCGCTCCGCGTGTGGAATTATCTATTGGTCGCTTAGCGAATCTCATCTCTGGTGCTGTCTTCCTCACTTGTGGTGGTCTGTTCAATCCAACGAACGTTGGCTTATCAGTGAGTCGTTCCTGTTTTACCGGTACGCTTTCCGTTTTACTCGTACGCTTACCTTTTGAGACTATCTGTTACTGTTACAACTCTTCTTTGATATTACCATATCTTGGTCACCCATCATTTGATTGATCAGGCCACTACACGGTATAACTATTTTGCATCATTCCTTATCTATCGTTTGGAGCATGTTTCCGTTCACGAAGAAGAACTTTGGATCACTATCTCGATCAAATCGACAACTATTTGACCTACACGTACAGGAGGGTTTGTGGCGCAAACGGAATCTCCGTAACTGCGTGGGACGACTGTTTTCTACTTTCTCGCCTACAGACTGCCACTACCGTTAAGTTTCATTATCGGTAGTTTTCAGCGCGTTTTCCCGTTTTTCGCCTGCCAACCTTTACCCTTTAGATCCCTATCTCAAAGTTCCCCAAGTTTAATTAATTGTGTAAACAGATCCGGGTAAACCGGTTGCATTTTACAAATTACACTTCTAGTCTATCGCCACTGTAGGGAGCTGAATGTTCGCCAAGCACCACTTCATAATCAAACCCGGAAAGGCAAATCTCGCGAACCGACTCCTCAAACTTTCCCCACCTCACATCACACGGAAGAGTTTTATGCAATACAACGTACTTGGATTAATTATCAAACCTCGCTGATTCTGACTTATCCAAGGAATGTAGTTGTTTGCTTAGTGCCGCTGACCTGGCCCAATAGTGGAGGCCTGAGTTCGTAGTGTGCGTTCCCATTAATACCCGCTCTACCCGGTTGACTTAAGTCACAATTAGCATCTTTGTATACAGTATACATTCAAACTAGTGCCTGCTCCTTCCAACCCACTTTTACCATGAACAAACACATGCGGGGAGTGATGAAAAACCTGTAGTCAAAGCGTTTGGGGTACACGGTACTCATGATCTCTGATTCCGTTTATTGTCATATTGACTGGAATATTTTTCTGTACGCAGTAGATGCTTGGCTTTCCAAACACCATGGTGTGACTGGCTTAGAGATATACCTCACGGTGATCGGCAGGCAACATGCTTTTGCCCGTTTCCGTGTGCTGTTCCGTATGAATGCCACGCGACCTCAATCTAGTTGGAAACAATGCGGTAAAATGGGTGGAATTTACTTTTGAAGATTTTTGATGATAGAGTGGGACATAACACTCTCTTCGTACGCCGTTCCATATATACCGAGGATGGAAACAACCGTACGTTAGCGTCATTTCCAACCACTTCTGAGAGCAGCGGTTCATCGACCAGTATCCACCTGAAATTTTGTAACCAGGGAGAAATGGAGTAAGTATCGTATAGACGAGGATGCTAGAAATATCGTTGTACCTGTGTTACTGCCAAATGTGTTAGTGTTCTTGTTATAATGCAATGTCAACACTGTATGGTCGCATATTTCCATTCCGACCATATCATGACAACGCCGCACAATGAAGCATTCTCAGGCTATAGGATGATGTATTGCATCTTGAAAATTGCAGTGATCGCACTTATAAGGCTTGAAAGAGAGAACTAACGCCAACAGCGGGTTGATTTTGCGAAAATGGTTGATAATATTTAATCACTGAACCAGTACCTTTGGCCCTTATTCAATGTGCTCCAATTTTTCCCTTGACGCTCCTTACTTGCAATTGATGAACTGCGAGCACTTAGCCTAAAATTTCTATTTTAAAGTTTCAAAAATTTTTTACAAACGGGGATTCGCTCCAAAAGGACGGTTTTCCCTTTTGAACGACCGACAAGCCGAATCCCTCAAAACGGGTAACTGCCTGGGTTTTATTCCTTTACGTAACTATCGCCGTTTACTTTCTAAATCTTTCTCGCTTGATTTTGCTTGGCAAACTACTGTATTTATAAATAACTCATCGTTCTAGCTGGCCAACTTACTGATTACGGGTGGCCATTCTGAGAGGTCGTTTGTATCTGTGACGCTAGAATATCTTTACCGCTGATAAACTTAAGTGTCGCTTAAGTTCACTTTTTATAAGGAAGAATATTTTCACCTTCATTTTCGTCGTTAGTGCTGTACACAAATTTTGGTCGGTTCAATTGTCTTTTCAAACGTTTTTTCTGATTTGATATATTATCTTCCTAACGAGCCACCTGAATCATTGCTACTGGAATTTTTACTTATATCACCTAAAAGATCAATCTGGTCGTCAGCGGCGACTAAACCTGCCATACTACACTTATATATGTAGCCACGGACTTTTAATCATCCGCTTGCGATATACTGAAGATCCTTCTGAACACCGCAGTCAGCGCCAAGTAGGCTAACAAGGAGTTGGCACTTCTCAAACAACTTTTTGAAAGTATCACTCCCCATACTTTAACTTAGTCTGCGTCAGACTTGTTCAACCCGATCTTGATAAGTCCCTGCGACATAGCCTCATACCTCCAAACAGGTGAGGCTCCAGCTAAAGCTACCCAGCGGAAAGCTGATGATTCTCTCTGGAAAACAAATCAGACCTAAATGCAAAGAGGCCTGTTGGACATATTTTGTGTTCATTCCTTATGTATGGCTGTGTGATGGTCTTCTACTTGTTTCCCTAAACCTCAACACATATGACCACTCATGCAAATGGTTACACAGCAATTCCGCAGACACTCCACCAGGACTTCGTGTTTCCAGCCCAGAACTTCAGCACATTAGGCAGTGTGTTGCCAGAGCCTTCGGTCGTTAAAGGTCTGCAAATTTCGTGACTCCCTGCCTGATAACATTACACGAGCCTTCACGAATTTGTCGAGCGATGCGTAGAAAGACGCCAGTGATCCGCGATAACCAAATCATGATTGGGCCACAGCGTCGTGCTACTGTCAAACAAACAGGCGAAGTAGATAATTTGACCACCCCAGTAGTTTCGGTCCATAGGTTGCTTCTGGGAGATGATTGGCTGGCTGGCGCCGAGCAGGCCAAAGAAGGTCTGCAACTATACAATTTAACACCCAAGTCCAACAGAGTTCTTCCGAAGTTTCAAAGCATGGAAAACATGCTAGGCCCTGCAAAGTACGATGCACTCTCAACACAAAGAAAGTACAACAGGCTGTTCACGCAACTATCAGATTAACGCGAAAGTACAAAACTCCTGGTTCAAGGCCTGACTAACACTCAGAAACCGGAGTGGTAAAATATACGCAGGAAAATGCTTGGATGGTGTAGTGCCGACAGATTTTCCTGTTCATTTTTGATATGTGGACAAACCGGGCCAAAAACCCAACACGACCAGGGTAAGCCCGTAGGACAAACATTCCAGTAATTTCTGGTTTGCCCGCCTGTCTGGCCACTAGATCAGCAGACGTTAAACCCGAAATAAGTGATGCATAACGCACGACGCCAAACACGAAGAATCTATCGTTTGGTGGAGGTGTTTTTCCACAGCACATTCAGCTGCTTTTGTGTTCAACGTTAGTGAGTGGGTTTAAAAACATACTGTTTTCCATGACAACACAGGCCTCACCAAACGAACGTGCAGATCTTTCTGCTACTAGACTGACCGTAAAAGAGAGGGGCCGGAACTGTCTAAAGTATAAATGAGGGAACTCATCGTTATTTCTTAAGTCCGAACTTTCAGTGGCCGAAGGGTGGTGTTACGTAAAAGTTTCCCATTTATATTCTCTAAACAGTCACGCCAGTTGTGATTTCAGCACATCCTCTCCTCCGAAACTATACAACTCAGCACAGCCAACGTACTGCCCCCTTTGACATCCAAAACGTTACTTGGCGTTTCCGTCGTGTTATTTGGTTATCTTGGCATATAGGCAGTACTTCATTATACTCTTCGGTTAGAATCTGCGCGTAATAGTCCAACAGGCAACTCGCTCGTCCGTTCTCTATACTAGCCGGTGAAGTAGCTTCAAGTGGCTGGAGCAGCAACACATCATGAGACGGACCCAAAGCTTCTGATAAAATCAAAATGCTTGGTTGACTTCGTCAGGATTCGGACCACTACGTACTTCACACTTCAGATGGAGGGCATCAAAACCGAAGTTCTTGCCGATCAGCCACCTACAAAGTCTTAGTGACCGGACTAAACTGGTCATAAGGAGAAAGCCAGCCTACTACGTTCTTCCCACTCCCCACCCGAAAGAGGAGTTGAGGACAATATACCTCAGAAAGTCAGCAAACAGAACGATCTTAGGGGTTTTCTTCTTACGCCAAAAAGGGCGCCCGGCGAGTAGCTTCGCACAGTGTACTCCTTCCGTGGTTTCCACCTTTACCCGGCTAAACGTGACGCCATTTGTTGAAGTTAAAAGCTTCGGGGGAAAGAAAAAAGGAACTCGCCCTTCCAGAGCTATAAGAAAGGATGCAACCGAAATGGTGTTGGTCGCAGCACATTAGAACCGGATTGTGTATTTCGCTGTGGCGCTTATGTAGCCGCGCGTTGTGGCGAAAAACCTGCAACATCCGGAAAGTTACCTCCTCACTACCTGCAGGATATTTAATTATGGAGTCTACCACATACATTAACTACCTCAGATATTCCGGCCCTTTTCTAAGCTCCTCTCAAAGCTCTCCTTCTTCTTTCCTTAATTGGTCAAAAGAAAAATCTCTCTGCCACCCGCACAAAATACTTCGAGCCTACTGAATAAATTTTTGACGCTTAGGCAGCTGGTTATAATTCAACCACTCAATAATTTCCCCCCACTGAGGCCGAATTTCAGCTGACAGCGTCGATATTGCGATAACCGCATTTAGGTATTCAAGAACCGTTCTGGCTTCCCTGGAGCAGTGTGGAATTCTGTCATCTTCTGCAGTCCGATTGTGCCGACGTCCACGGTCACCAATCGATTTCGGCCCTGAGATATAGGTGGAACGTTGTGATTGCGATCAGAAGTGCACGACAAAGGCGCGATCGAGGCAGATATTTCAAATTGATTATCTTCAAGCAGTGTGACCGGGGATGACGGCCTTCTTGCACGGCATGAAAAATCCAGTGATTACGGAATTTTATGTTATGCTCATTATGGGTAGTTTCCAGGTATCCAAGGAAAGCTGACTCTTGAGGGATCGAAAGGTGAGAGCCGGTTCCTGGTTTGACCGTCAGTGTCGATACGACGGAACAAATGAACACGGTGAGTAGACCATCTGACGCCACATTATTCATGCTAGATTTATTCCGTCTGTTTCCTAGTTGTTGCAGACAGGTCAACTAGTGAACAGGACGACCAGCAGACCGCTACTCAGTCACAGTAACCATTCGCTACCGACTTATGATCTCATCCAGTACTGAAAACAAAAATCAGCGAATACCTCTACGATTCCTCCTTTCAGCTGATGTGGTTATAATGGCATTGTAGGGCAAATCTTGCCATTCCTCGTTGAGTCTGACGACACGGATAAAACTACCTCCTTTTCAACACGAAGGTCAAGAGGCGGGAAACTGATTCATACCACAAGTTGTACTCTTTCTAACTTACCTCGCCTAGTCCGTCGTAATTTGTCGTCCAATTAGTTATCCTGTGAATGTATTAGAAAAGCGTATAGACAAGTAATGAGAAGTGAACGCCATCCGTACTGCCCGAGGTCGATGTCATCAAAAAGTGTGTAGACATCCCAATCTCGTACACTCAAAGAACCTACAGAGGACTGGCGTCAACATATATCTCCTTTGAATGTATGCGTTGACTGAAAAAAGACCTCCACCTCCTTATGTGCAAAACACTGACAGGGAGGCTACTCGCCCCCAACTGTTGCTTACCTATTCCGCGGAAACTATTTGGCGATCTACAGTATGGAACAGCCGATATGGCACCCTACTGTATCAACCCGGAGCTTCAGGTAACCACCGTTTGTTGCTGACTTTACGTATCAGGCGGTGGAGACATCTTTTCCAAACTTATCTCATACAATGCGGTGGACTGTGATGAGGTCCATCGTAAGATCTCCGGAGAAACGGCCGTTAGTTTAGTGGAATCCCTTTATACGTTGTTTGGCTCAATACCTCGTACCGGAATTCTCTCTAGTGCGTGTGAGAGGTACGGCCACGAGTATTATACAGGCCGCCGGTCGGCACCCTCTTGTTTACCACAGGCCGACGAGTATATGCTGAATGCAGCGGAGCCTCCTCAATTCTATCAGTAACAGTCAAAATTCGCCTGCGCTGAATCGTTCTCTTTTCTTTTTAGGAGCATGGCAGGAGGCAAAACTCATGTCTTGGCCTTCATCTGGCTAAATAAATCCGGCTGTATTTATTCCCTGGATTGAATCTTCACTTGGCGACAGAAGTTTCGGCGTATAAGCTGCACCTCTGGCCCTGAGTTATGTGATAGTTACTCCGGATCCGCTGCCTTATTTCTGATTACATGCTATTGAAATTAACGACCTTACAAACAATATTTTCGTCAGTGCCCTTCTCTACGCTGAAGATTTGAAGTTTATAATGCAAACTACTGTAGCGTCCTACGTATTGCTATTGGCGTGATTGAACGCCAGCCAGATGACTGACGTTTCTGACCTATTAACAGTAAATATGCACACGTGCCCGTCAATGAAGACTGATAACATTTATAGCGCACCAGGCACAATGAGCATCACAGAAACAGTTTCCAAAAGGATTCCTGGTCTGCCATCACCAGAAGGCTGCAAAAGGGGTCTGCGCCCTTTCGATTTTCCGTTGAACTCGCGTTTCCCTGAAAGGAAAAAATTGTGTCAAACGCTATCAGGATTTCAGAGAGTCAGCTTTTTTAGCAGACTATATTTTCGACCACCTTTCACATCTAAAAGTTTATCTAAATACTAACTGTCCGAGAGAAACGTTCCGCTGACCCGACGCTCGATTTTTTACCTTCAATATTTCATACCGGAGAAAAACAGACGAGGGAGTGCAAAAGGCATTGTTTTCCCGCTTTCTGAAACCAACTTGTTGCGCTGCTCTAACCTCCGGCTGAATATTACCATAAAGAACTTAATTTGTCAATGTTTCGCTGAAACTCTCCAGGTAGCCTGTTTGACTGGCTAATGTATACACATCAAATGTGAACAAAAACTGAGCTTATGTTGTAGATTATCGTAAGGTTAATTTGAGAATCAAACTGCAGGGCTATGATATCTCCATCTTGACGTCTTCTGTTTGAGGGCGTTCCCTCACCCCTGAATTCACAGACCCATTCTAAAGGGGCGAGTCGGTGCTTCTGTTTGTCCCGTTGAATGTTCTGTCGGCAGTCAGAATGTCTACGCCACCAGCAAACCATACGAGCTTCTTTGTAAATCAAATGTATCAAAAAATATCCATGAGGTCCAGTTTCCTGTGTAATCTGTCTGGACAACTGAGTGATTAGTTAACTTGCGTGGTAAGCTCTAGCCTAAATGGCAGCTTTCAAAGCGTAGATCGATTTACCGCACCAAATAAGTACCCACATGGCTGTCTGCCTGCCTTTGTCTCCGCTGCTTCTCCGAGCAATGCAGTTCCCCCCGGGCTAGACTGTTCGTGTAATTGAGCTGTGATGCCCACGGAGGTGGTCCAACGTTTTCGTACTTCTGATAGACGGTTATGTTGCACTGGGACCAGAGGCTCCTGAGCGTAATAGGGCTTTCCGCTCGAACAATAATCCGGCAAGAACACTCCATTTGGTGAATAAGAATTCCAGGTTAGCACGCACTGCAACTGAGAAGTCTGCATAATATCGCCTGCTTCAGCGTGTCTATATTTTGCTTATCTTGGTCGTTCAATTGATAGTGGGGCGGTTGCGATCTAACCTGAAAGATTCGTCCTCCGTGATTAAAGGCTGCGGAGATTTGAAAAGTCGCATGAGTTTTGTTAGTCACCATCGAGAATTGTTGTGCCTAACTGGGCCGGTTAGCCGACTTTCCGTTTCAAACATAGAGTTGGACAGAATACCAACGTCACTCCACTTGCCGCGGGCGTCCACTGCGATCATGAACACTGGTCCATTCAATCGTCCCGGAAGTTAATGTGTGCAAGTGACCTCGTGGTCACTGGAACTGAAGCATTATTTTGCATCGTGGTTTTAAAAGCCATTAAAAACTCCGAATATATGTTCGTCGGATTTCCATATTCACTGTTCATTCCTCGCTTACACATATGACTGCATGCGGATCATCATCCTTCTGATCCGCGGGTATCCCGCGTGAAGTTGTTGGGTTAGACAGAAACGCGTTCTTCTGGTGTAATGAGGCGTTTGCTGATAAGAATGTGACATTTTACTGTTGACACAGCTGTAAATTTTGTAACCTGCGGGGATTGTCCGTAGAAAATGGATTCGGGCTAAAGGGTGCCTTGGTATTCGGTGATCTTCCGGATGGTGTGACCCGCCTCACTCGCCTCTTGAACCCTCGTAAATGTCGAAGAACTTCGGTGGAAAGCGCCGTGGAAGTCCGGCGAGACACCGATGCTTATGACGATCGCATCGTCGGATTCATGGAAATGTGATCTGACTCAGAGTGGGACTGCCTCTGCATGTCCACCGAACGTTGTGTGCAGGCGTCTGCTGTAAGACTATCAATCAGCAGCAGTGGTCAATTTGTCGTGTACATGGCGTTACCTTATGCCGAACTAAATATCATCAGTAGTGCTTAGTAATCCGTCAGCGGCGTGAAACAAGGTTCAAAGAGCTCTCTGTGAAACTCGTAAATTGCCAATATAACCGTAAGTATCTCCCTCTCAGCTAAGGCATTGCCCTGCCTCTCTGAACTCCAGATCTTCGCCGCAAGAGCGATCCCCTCCAGTGATCTTTTGGAGGATACACGGGAATTCACTGAGCCAATCTCACGATTTAATATATCGGCTGCCACAGTGATATCTAGTCCGGGGTTGCAATGTTTCAGCAGTCTGTCCGACGGAAGCGTCGACGGGATTCCTTGAAAACTCCGTCTGTAACCTGGTAACCAATATCAGCTCTGCTTCTTTTCAGAAAGTTTGTGAAGGGTGCTCGTGAACGAAACGTGGCCATTGAGAAAACACGGTAGCAACCAGTAATGACCAGAATTGATTGAAACAGAGAAGTGTCGTTCCGCGGCAGCAACTTGCTGATGGCCTGCTGGTTATCAGAATAAGGTCGAAGACCAACCTTATCAAGGATGAAGCCTTGATAGTTGTGCACTTGTCCTACAGAGTGGAAATGCCATATTCTTGCGTGGGACTGAGGATTTATCGGGTGTTGTCATAAGTTGACCGTCGTCTTGGAACATCACGCTGACATCATTCTGCCGTGCCACTATCCTCAGTATGACTAAGAGCATCGTGTTCATGATGTGCTAAAAGGTTCTTGAAGCGGTTACCAACCCAAATAACAGTCGAGTGTATTGCAGCAATAGTCCGTGCACACCGACCCTCCGATTTTTCACGAGGCCCTTTGGTAACTTCCACCCACGAAATACAGTTTTACAAAACAACTGTTTTCGGTTACTTTTGCAAACAGAACCTCTGGGAGTAACAGCGGATACTTATGAACGTATATGCCGCCTTTAAGACTCATAGGGAAGGCAGCGCGGATGCGAGAGAAACCTGTTCACTTTCCTTGTCTCTACAATGGGCCAGGCCTACCCCTAAAAGCTGACTGATTGAAACCACCCCGACTCCATTCATCACCACGAACAAAACGCCAAACGCAACCGGACACTTTTGGTGTAAAGTGGGCCCGGCGTCTGTACGAGAGGACAAAATGCCTTCCCTTCCAGCGCACCATTCTAAACACTCTTGAAACGGTATGTTTTCGGTTAAGAAAATCGGTGGACCAAGCGTTCATGTACGGGGAAGTCAATAGCTGACCGTTAGGGGTGCCGATGTTGTGGCATAACGTGCTCAGCCAGGCCAGTAGAAGCTACAATTGATCCATTCGATTTAGCCAGCGTAAAGTTGGTCTGAATGATCAGCGGCGTTGCAAGCTTCTTGGACTGCGCGTCAAAAAAGTATCATACATTTTAGACAACCCGATGCATCCAATGATGTTTCTGTTGATACGGGGCGTTTAGTGATTGTCTGAGCAACGCTTAATGCGCTCACAGCGCCTGTCGATAGGCTGGATCCCGAATAGTCGCGTCTGCAGGCAACCAGCGTCCATAAGTTCGCCGCCCGCTGAGCAACCGATCCGGATCCAAGAGGTGAGACAATCGACTTGGTGAGTTTCTTATTAGTGAACTGCTAAGGTACGAGAACATTAATATGCCCCGAATGGAAAAAGATATCAACAAATCCCGATGGTGACTCCATCAAATATACAAGTTCCGGGACTGACGGTTCAGGTGAATCCGACCAAATGCAACGGTCACGTAGTGGTGGAGCGACTGTGCGCAAATGAAACAAGGTAACGTATAAACAAAGGTCTGGCGGCGGAAAGTAAAGAAGAAAACCTACGCGAAAACAAGCTTCCATAAGTATCAAGGTTTAGTAATACATCAAGATTAACGTTCGTGGGAGGGAAGATCAGTCGCGCGCGTAGGTTGAATGGCCAGCCTCTCCAAGAAAGACTCGTCGGCGCTTTCAAGAAGGTTTCCAATGTAGGAATAAGGATCAACGAGGAGGGAGTAAGTGAAGACAGAGAACGTGGTCACCGCCTTTCTATAAGACACAACAAATGTCAAACACTCAACACAAGCAACTACTTTAACAGTGAGCTTTTGGACGACCTGGCGACTTGTCAACCGCCCCACAGCTGCGCTTTAAAACAGCAGCTTCGTCGAGAGCAATGTCCAGTTGAGTCTAAAGCTGGGGTTCATCGTCGGATACAGTGGTGTATAGTTCCCTGCAAAATCGACCTTGAGTGTAGCACCGAATATCCCGAAAGTGGTAACACGCCCTCGGACTTGGCAAAATTTGGACCTCATTTGATAGCCGTGACTCCCTGATTCGGGTGAGCGGTACTTGTTTCTTTATTCACCGTTTGTTGTGCTTTTCTTTATGTGCTTCCCTGACGGACACGCAAAGTACCAGTCACCACACTGCCGTTGATGTGCAAAGGAGTCCAGAGCGATCGCATGCACTGTATCGTTCCTCCGGAATTCAACTTTTTTGGCTCTACTCGAAATCCTGATCACTGACAGAAGAAAGCGTACGAACCGATTTTCTGTTACTGAGCTCAGCATGAAATTCTCATATTTGTAGGCGATACGTTTGGCGTTTTGAATTACTATCAGCTACCTCCTTTACCAAGTTAAGGCACTGGCATCGGAGGGTAAATAGTTAATATTGTTTCTCGAAAACCTACCGAAGAAATTGCCGGTCTCCCAGAGACTGAAGTCACGGGAAGTTTTGAGTAATAGGAAGTTGGACTATCAGTCGTGTTTCGTCAGCCCAAGCTGTTCAATAGCGTTTCAATTCATCAAAAATGGTTCATGTGTGCTAATTTATTTGGGGTAATGTTCGCGTATGTTCAAAACTAAGGTACGGACGGTATATCGGAGGTCCGATTAAAATGAATATCCGTTACGGAACCCGCATCAGAGCCTGCACATCTGCGTGATTGCACACAAGCTTCAGAAACAAAATTGTGGACGTTCAGCATTTGCATTGTGTTCAAATTAATTTTATTTGCAGCTGCAAAAGTCGCTGCAACATTTACCCGAAAGCATTCAGAATTGTTTGTGGCCTCTCCATCCCCAGGTGTTTTATTCGCAAAGCCGCTTGGATGTAACAGCCATCCACAGCCAATTTCTCTTTGATGGAAGGACCGAAACCTCTGTTGCCGAAGTTCCAAGCTCAAAACAAAAAAGCGCAAAAAGTGTTTTTTCCATTGGGATGAAATGTGTTCACAGATTGCTAAAATCACAAATTTAAAATGACCCTGGATACAGAGTGCAAGGTTCAATACCCCCCCCAGAGAGTCTCAAATGACCTGATCTACAGATCGACCTCCGATCGAACATATCGTCGAACAATGAACTTTTGGTGTCTCGTATCCCAAAGTTAGATCCAAATTTGAAACCTGCTGTTAGATTTTGTTCATCTTAACACTTGAAGTTAAAAACAGTTTAAACAAACACACCCCCGCTGCTGAACGTGTTTTGAATGTATTTTCGATAAATGTAAATGGACCGCTTTATTCTACCTAAGAGTGCCGACTCAAATTTACTGACTTGAACCCAGTTGGATTACGACAACTCTGTGGCTAATCATCTATCGTGTACGTTTGTTCCATATAATATCCGAGGGATATTTTTCAATTCTAACGACAGACGAGGTCATTACGCGATATTCTGCGGGTTATCTTCTTAGACTTTCTTCAAACAGCTCTTTTCACGGGGCTTACTTTTACCCAGACGACTCTCAGACCTAGGTAACCAATAACGCCACCCTCCACTTTCAACAGCATTTTCAACCGCATGCAATAAAATGTGACGTCATCATCTTGCGTTCTCAAACCCGCGTAATGGTTTTACTCTGTTCAACCCAAGATCGTAGCAACTGAACATAAAGAGTACTAAATCCTTAAATAGAAACATGAAGTGAAAAAATGCTGAAATCACTCAGACTACCTTACGTTGAACACTGAACTACATAGTGTAGGGGTAACAGAGTGCACGCTCTACTGTCGTCCTCCAACCGTATAGAACACCCTTCTAAGAAAATGAGCTAGTCGTAGTCTCCACAGAGAACGAACCAAAGAAACGCGGCAGGGTTTGCACACGTGCCCTAGACCTCTAACTATGTCTGGGATACTACAGCTAATTAGCTCCAACATGGTTCCGATGCGGCGACTGCAACTAAGTTGGGAAAGAGCTGGTCACGGGCTATATTCACGAGCACTCGACTTCACTCAAAATCTAGATGAGCGGAAACTACGTAAGTTCTTTAATACTTTAAGGCACAAACGAAATCAACTCGAGGATTAGAATAGTAGGCGGTTCGTTAAGAAAAGGCATATATTCGACACGCGCAGTTAATTTCACGGTTGAAGAAGTCGACACCGAACAATTACCAGGGTTCCTGTGGTTGACAGGTAATAGCATGCACCCAGAACAAACGAGCAAGAATGGACGGTTGCATCGATGTTCCTTAGGGGGCATTCGATCGTTGGTTAATACATTGGCGCGGGAATTTACCAGCCTTCTTGATTAAACGTGGAAGCGCAAAACTTTCTTTTTTGGTTTATCAGCACTAAGAACCGTCAGAAGCTGGCTGATCCCAGAAGTTGGAATAATCCCAGCTCAACCCGCCTGTCGTGAAAACTGGCCTTATTTGGACACCTATCAACTCTGTATACAGTGATGTACTCGATGAGAACATAGGCTTATAGAAGTCGGAAAGTACCACTGCTGCGACCCGGATGATTTGCCAGACTTTGCATTTGATGGAAGCAGTGCGTTAAAACCGTAGTCAATATGGCGGAATGGAAAAATGGGGCAGGAAACAAAATAGAATCAAAGAGCAATACAGAAATTTCAACCTGGCCTAACGTTTTGCGCGGTTGCAGAAGATGTCCGAATGTTCTACCTAGCTTTTGCTGACACCCAACTTTGCATTTGGCCCCGCTGTTTTTGTTTCTCTCAAGTTCGCAAGTTAAGGGGGAAAATTTAGTAGTACATATTGGTTTAGTGACCCGCAAGTCGTTAAGCAAATGGCTTTACTTTATTTGACAAGCTATAGAGAAGACAGACAAATTCTCGTCTGACTGATTCATCGGAGAAACTTGTGAAGTAATTCTGTATATTCATTCTGCAACATTTTTTTAAATTTTGAACAATTCATCTGTGCACCCAGGACGTAATTCTACTGTTGACGCTGATTGCTACAGTTGACGTACTTCGCCGTTTATTTTGCACCCTCTACCACTCATCCGTTGGCACCACAAAGCCTTCGATCAAGTCTTGTTTTGAACTCGGTGATCTTTATTTCTCCATTCGTTGCTCGAATCGGTCTTGTCTAAAAATATAAAATAAACCTTTTTTCATGAAAATTTAGGTCATGCATTCATATACATACGTTCAAGGCCCTAGCAACCTCCGTTGACAAGCTACACGGTATGCTGAAAACCCAGTTGTGGAAAATCGCAAGCGAGCGCACAAAACGGCCTCGTTTCCAGCACCATGAATCCATTGCCCCATACATATCAGTCTTGTTGCATCACCGACAATCTCTCTGGTGGGATGTGCAAATATGTTGGTTAGTTTTATGCAGCCATCCGTTCAGAAATTTTTGCGTCCAGCAATCTCAGGCGACCTTGGTAGCTTGGACAGTTAGTATTCAATAGCATGCGTTCGGCACTTCTTGCACCTTTGCACGGAAATCAACGTCATTTTTGGGTACAGTATTTCGAATAAGAACAATCTATGGCCTAGTATACTGAAACATACACCGGTGGACATGGGTGGGCTATCGTGAATTTCAGTCAACGAGCACCACGCTGTAACCTAGTGGCGGTCGCAGCACGTTGGACATACTGGGCGAATGCGATAACGCCTTTAATGGCCGAATACTACGTCCATCGCCTTACCGCTCGTATGACTCGCTGGTTATGTATGGGCGGTGAAATTTTATTTAACTCGCTTCTTCTCTCAACACCAACACGGAAGATGAGCTGACAACTAGCCAGCGAACAATGCTGTTTCAGGACACAATTTCAGGATTGGATAAACAGCCCTAACGTCATATTCGGGGTTATTCGCCGAGTTCTTCGTCTATAATTGAACCATTAATACTATGGTCTGTGAATTTGCATGTAACCTTGGTATCATCCGATGACAGACTCTGAGTTCGATTATGCTTATGGGGATCCGTAAGTTCAGTTTCTTGTTCCATAGATTAGAACTACTAAACACAATTAGCTCGAAGTCTTGTCAAAAACATTACGAGGTAAGTTCCAGTTCGAGCACGGTCTCTAAGATTACTGTAAATGTGTAATCCCTAATATTACAAATAGTCGTATCGAAATGTAACTGACTGCGTTTAAACGACTAATTCAGCAAGTTTGTCCGACAGAAATCCAAAGACTGATGGAGAAGTTGGAGCCGTTGTTTAGTATTTATGTCGACATAAAGAAACAAGAACCGTCAGCATTGTTTGTTAATGTTGGTAGTCGTGAGCTGAGTGAATGTGAACTAACTGAAGGCCTCAGCCTCACCGACGTCCGCTGAGCGGAGAGGAAGTTCTGGGGGGGTACATACTTACAATCAACTTCCGGGCAGCAAAACCTTCAGGGTTCATTCCATTCACGAATTCGAGGATCATTCTTGCTAAAGAATGTTGCTGGTTTCAACTTAAATGACAAGCCAGAGCAGCTTTTGGACTACCAACTAGTTGTTGCTACCAGCGGTACTGATATCCAGTAGATACTACTGGTCACATGAGGTTTGACTTAGACGCCGGGAGTGTCTGGTAACAGAAGGTTGATGTAAATACCAATGCTGCTGCCTTGAACGTTTGAGAGGACTAAAGTGCACACACTTTTAAAAGTAAACTGATGGACGTGTCAACAGAGTTTTCTTAATTAAATGTCGTCAAACTTGATATATACAGGGCAAAAAGTTCTCTTTTGTGGTGGGTTACTTCCGTCCTCACCTCAGCGATTATGTACTGCCACACATCATTTATATGATGAAACACGTCATATTAAGCAGAAATAAAAATATCATGAATTTAATCTGAGTCAGACTGGGGAGACAGATAGGGTGTAGCCATCTACCTCCGTTTATGCTTTGTAACTGAATCCCAGAAATAGAATCCGCCAGGAACCACGATACTACACAATCAATCGAAGCGGATGTGGATCTTTAGAATCGGGCAGAACAAGATGACATGTCGGAGGCTTGGGCGGACCAAACTGGTCTCGCATAAACAAAATTAACCGTTTGAATTACAACCACGTGAATTCTGCGCATGGAAAATAACCGTCAATAAATGTCAGACAATGGTGCGCTGGCACAAACTATTGAATAAAGTTGTCGGGGATGCAAAAAACAGAATGTTCAGACAGGGATTCGTAACATCAATTCAGAATAGTCTAGGCGCGGCGGTGTGCGACCACTTGCTAGTGTTTCACATGATCCACACCTGGGGATATATATGGAGGATGAACAGAACGATAGTTCAGCCAGTAGAATGTAGGCATGCGAACAGCTGAAACTGGCGTCGTGCGGGCAATCGATCCTGCTTGGTGGTGCAGCGGACAATGTCCTGGGACTGTGTGACGGCTTGTGGGTTCAAAAATCCTGAGGAACGGTTTGTCATTGAACCATCATTTTCAGTTTGTTTTGTTTATTGGTTCTGACCGGCATCAACACCCGGGCTCAACAGTTTGTTCATAAGTCTATTAGGTTCGCCTGGGAATGTAAGCATAGGTTCGCTGCGGACGCAAGAAGTGGCAGATCACTTCGTTTAGAGTCACCACCAGTTCACACGGCCTCTGATTCTCAACCCCAGTTCAACAGTGATTGAAATACCTGGAGTTACTGGTCGCCGAGTGATCGTACTAGGTTAAACTGACTTACCGGAGGGCGGTAATCCTAACTATCCGGGTATTGACTGCTTTAGGGCAGCTGATTTGTGCGTTTCCATCAAGCCATATCAACCGGGGTAATCCAAGTAAAGCGCGTCACAACTAGATGGGTAAAACGGTTATCCCGTGTTCGTATATTGCCGGGAGTAGATTTAGTGTAACAAGGAAGCAAGCCGCATCTGCTGCAATTTTCCGTCACACTTACGGGCCAACTTTGGGGTAACGTAGAGAGACCGGGGAACAGCGTTCTCCCGATATAGGGGTTCCAACAACAGTCCAAAAAGAGGAAATAACACAAACAAGCATGATCTAAAAGCTCGTTAAGCCCTGCACACTACTTACGCAAACAAAATTTAAAACGGTACCGACAACACAGTAGCAAGCTCTCTCATACAATTCAAATTCAACCTGTGCGCGCTTATTGGATTTGACTGCACATTACAGTAGAAACAGTAATGCAGGAGGTACGTTGAAACCAGTTTTTGTAAAACGCTGAATATCATATTATATACTGAGACAAAGTTCACGTACGAATTTCGACAGATTAGAGGAGGATATTACAATTTCTCATGTTCAAAACCCATGGGCCACGTTTGTCATTGCGATAACGGAAGAGAGTGGTAAATCATCTGAAGCTCATGGTGGTTATCGATTAACGCGGCAAACGAGATTGAAAAATGCACAGTTGCAAATGAGGAACCAGGTGATACTATTAAAAACTTCCATCTACGGTTGGCCTGAAATATGAAGCCTCTGTGATCCCAATGTCTTGCAAACTGAGCTCAGTCAGCCAAGCACGGGCCAGATGGGTGATCACCCTGTATAGGGTAACAAGTATGCGATTCTTCCAACTTCATCGTAACCCTGAATGCTAGCCGCACACCGTGACTTCATAAGTCGTCGTGTTCGGGAAAACTGTTTTGCCTGAAAAAGCCGATTGATTAGCTTGATAACTGGTGCAGAAATTGAAGTCTTCGAAATCTGCGTCATGGACCAATATCTGTTAGTTTTACCTGTCCGTTAATTGAAAACAGCCTTATCGAAATAATTTTCGAAATCTGATATGGTTGCTGTTGTTGTGGTTGACTGTGTGTGACAATGTTAACGCAAGAATGCTGAGGGAATTTTCAACTCGTTTTTTCGTTTTTCCCATTTATTGATTATTTCACTTCCAGTTGTTTATTTTTTATTTGTAAGAGATGGGTTATGTTGCGACCTTCAAAGCGATGTTTGGGAATCGTCAATTTCACACTTTCTCACAGTTTCAGGATTGCGTTCGTAGGTACGTGGATGAGGTGGGCGTTATTTGCGTTCGTGGGACGAGCTGTAGGTCGAAAACTGCTTCAATGCACGCTAAGGTAAAGTAGCATGTTCTAAAAACCATGCAGATTTATTAACGTTGTACGAAGTGTAAAAGTCGTAGAGATGTATGCAAGATTGTGTAACGTGTTTAGTGGGTTAACTATTGTTGGTTTTGACAAATCACTTCGTGTGACACATGTTGCAGATCACGATTTCATGTGTTTCGACGAGATTGTGTCCGGTTGCGAGCTTTTTCGAGCTGGAGCACAACCACCCACTCGGTCGTCCGCTATATGAGTCCCATCCTACGACTCATGAATTTACTGTCGGTCGTTTGAACGGATTTAGGAGTCTGTTCCAATATAAAACACCAATTGCTGACATTGGGCAACCTATAGCGGATGTCTACGGGAAGTTTATCACAACCGCTGACGTTAGGAACATCCGCCGCAAGTTGAAGCCTGGAATGTCAAGTGAGTTTGCTATGCAGGATTGGTCACGGAACATCAGAAAACTTTGTTCAGGTGCTGTCGGTGATTATTGCAAAATGTGCGGAGCGCAACTCGAAGGGTGAAGACAACAGATAAACGCATATCCACTTCGCCCAGCAAACGCAAATTGAACCATTCCGACGTTTTCCGCACGGTGCGAATGTGGATGCCACTCACGAGACAAACAGACACAAGCATATAATTCTATACTTCCTCATGTCATAGAAGCATGAATTTATATCAGTTCCTCGTAACAGATGACGTGAGATACGGCCGACCCGTGATGTTGGGGTACTTTCGTAGTGAGAAGTATGCTTCACCACGCAGACGGCTCGAAATACTTCGGGAAATGATGGGCTGGCAGATTGCTGTGAAAGCAGTTGTCATGGGTAAGATGGCTGCTCGAATGACGACAGCCTATGTGGTGTTCGGCTGCGACATACTGTTATGCTACTCTTATGTAGGCGATGCCTTACGTGAGAATGTAAGTGGGTGAACTTCGTCCGTCATGTTCGTTGGAAGACGAACTCTTTTCGCAGTCTTATGTTTTCCACCGAATGGCTATGGCAGACAATGCGGAAGAGTAAGTGGCACCTTTGCATTGTTTGGCGTAGATTTAAATGTGATTTGTATATCATCCGTCAAACTGATAGGAAGTTTCGGAATTACTTATTGCAGCATTGGCTGTGCATTAAGCCGAAGTGGGCCATCCATGCGCAAAGCGACGTTGCCTACTTTGGCAGCCGAACGAATAGCATGCTGGAAAACGCAAACGGACGGTTGAAGAAGAGGACGCACCCAAAAGACACCCTAGCCACTGCCATTCATAAAATATGGATCCACAGTAAGTGGCTGCTGCGGGAGTGTGAAATACAGACGAGATTGTGGTTGTCGACTGGTACGTGTTAGACATTCTCCTCAGAATGGGCTCTACAATTCTCTCCCGAAACAGCATCTGAATGCAAGAAAAGCAGTACTCCAGTAATCACCTTGAACATTGCATCTTCCTATCCAACAAGATGGTGACGCTTTCGTGGTGAACAGTGTAGAGGGCACATGTGAATGTACTTTTTATCGTACAATGTGGCATCCATTGCACACACACTCTGTCGGTGTTTCGGGAACATTTCTACCCATACGGTAAGGTTATCGCAGCTTTCATTCCCCCTTACAAAGGTCACGTCCTCACTCGTGAGCGGGGGCTGACAGAGTACAACCTGCCAATTCGACGGTTGGTAGTCCGCAGCTTCGGCCGCTTGCTGCAGTCAACTTCTGTCATCAGTATAAAACCTTGCATTATGTACAGTACAGTTTGACATAACTCGTTGGATAGAACAAATGGACCTGTCAGTCATGTGCCTAGGCATGGAGAATGGTTTGGCATAACCCGTAAGTCAGGAAAAATGCGCTGAACTGTTGTCAGCTTTGAAATGGTCAGCGTTCCTTGACGCCGTTTGTTCACCAGGTCATCACGTCTCCAATGCAGCATAGGTCATGCTTCCATGGAATAGTTCACAATGCCGAATCATGGCAAACATAACCGATAAACTGCCGCTGACTTGTCCAGTTTTGTACATCGTACAGCGTTGAAATAAGTTTATAATCATGCCTTACATGTGCAGTTTTGTAAGAAGCATAATCCTCATGTTTCAACAACCGTTCATTCGTCCAGAAGTATAATCACCTTTTCTTGTTTGATTCCGTGTGAATTTAAATAAAAGCATTTTCCCATGTCTATGACATCGGTCTTCATTATTTTCCATCATCAATTCTCCGAAACAACGTCGAATGGAACTTATCGCTATTTTCTCATCAATCCTTACGGTGCCGAAATACCGCACATTCCTTCTTTACGCCTTCGGAATATTGAAAAAAGAGGATTTCGCAGTACCGGAATTTTGAGATTTCAGGAAATGAAACACGCCACAAAATTTCAACAACTTCAATGGGTAGAAAAAAGTTTCAGCTAAAAGATAAAGATATTCACAGTCTACGGATTACACGCGGGTTTCGTGACAGAATTCGGGCGTGAATGTGCACTGTCGAAGTTTGTCTTGAAAAGACTTATGTATGTATGTATGTATGTATGTATGTATGTATATATGTATATGGCTATGGTCCTGACCTTTTCTGCTACCTTGGCGTGGTGGTCAGGCTTGTGTGCTGTTGTGATCCGGAGGGCTGTGCTGACATCGACCTCGGTCTTTGCAGGTTCAACCCTGTCAGATTGGCCAAAGAGGAGCAGCCAGACAAAAAGCAGGTGCGTCCGTTGTGAAGTGTTCGTTA
>LUCH01006553.1:0-15108 GCA_013368495.1 Paragonimus heterotremus
GGCCTCTGCCTTGAACCCGTGTATCAGTCGCTGAATCGCTGAAGTAAACGTGAATTTGCAAACGTTAGTGATCGACTACTGAATAGAATAGGAACGAATTGGAACATAGACTGAACAAGTGAACTTCGTTGAATTGCGTCTACGCGGTTTACGGTTGCAAACGATGCAAACATTAGTGATTGACTATTGAATGGAATAGGAATTCTTATATTAGATCTGGTGTGCCATTTTTCCTACAATTTATCGCAAACCTATAGCGTCTGCTAATTACAGTTCGTTTGAAACCTTTCCGAACATTTAGCATTATTGCAGCCAGCTGGAATTTTAATCAAACCCAGCTTGAGTGTCTTTGTTCCGAATCCGGTCCGATAATTGTGTGGGATCAGAACGCAGGTTACCTAGCCATCATCCCACGTGGGCTTATCGCGTTGTTTATGCAGGTGTTCTCATGTGCCGTATAGACCCAGTGCCCTCGGTATTAATTTTCTGTGGATCAGCACCACCAGTTCGTGGGGAATAATGGTGAACGTCCGCAGGTTTTCAGGCAGGGCACTACTTGTGTTATGCACAGCAGACGTTCACGCCTTCGCGTGACCCAATTATGAAGGGGGGCTAATCACCACCGCCCCTTCCGAAATAGCGCTGAACGCACTGATGGGTGTGAAAATCCACCCCCCTGTTGCTTGTATCGCCGCACTATCGTCCATGATCGATCTCTTCATGTCCACTGGTCCGACAAATAAGAAGAATTGTCGGAGAACCGTTGCGAAAGCTACCGTAATTTCACTTGGAAGCCAACCAAAGCAGACTGGTAGGACTACTCCACGAGCATCTACAACAACTAAAATAAACAAACTGTATCTCTCCTTACAACTCTTGTAAGTGGCATCTATACCCACGACCTCGGGGTAGCGCCGACAAAACTCCATCTGTTCATTACTCACGAATATGAAATGTGTTAAAATGTTTTCAGCATCCACGTTTAAATAGCACTTACCAGTTGTGTTCACTTGGGCATTCAAACGACCTAGGTAGCCAACCGTGTTTCTTTACGCAAACAGGCGTGCACGAGGGTTGCAAACATCCTTCGTCGTTGTCTTCTTGTCAAAGTTCTCGCGGATGTATTGGGTCACGTTGAAGGATACGGTCCCGTTAAGCAGCCATGGTCGAATTTCGTCGATTTCTTCCGGAGCTAGGCGACGCCTTGCTGCTTCGTATTTTGCAGCATACATGTCGCACTGGTGATTGTGAGGCATTTCGAATTTGGTCACCCGAAATCCTCCGCTAATGTTCCGATTGATGGTGAAGAATGCCGAGCATCCAGTTTGGACGTTTATTCTTTCTCGAACACCGGAAGATGAGCATTACGCTTGGACCCCGCAGACGCATGCGTAGACGTATCTCTTATGATCACCGACGGCAGGTTCGGTTGACTGGATGCAGTGAGATCAGCCAGACTGAACTTCGAAGAGTTTGAGTTCGGCTCCCACTGCATCTGAGTTCGGGACCTGCCGTGGGGACACGACACTACCAAAGTGTTGCTGAAACAATTGAGACAAATTGGCCATGTTTACGCTCAAGCTTTCGGTGTCTTCTGACGCCCTCCCGCACATTTATTGCGAGTGCGAACTAATGACGACCTACGGACTAAGGAAGTAAGTGCGGACCAACGAGGACCTACGAATTAAGGCTCACAGAGTGCACAGAGTTGACAGGGTGGTGTGGGGAAAAACGGTATCATAAGGAGGGGGTACCAATAGGGGAAGCTAACCATGCAGCTGCAGCCTACGTGAATTTCCACAATCGAAGTGTTGTTGAAAAATGGGTACTGAGCTTCTTATAAAACTATGAACGTGAGGAATGCCTATGACCTACTTCAAAGTAGGACAATTTACCATGCTTTACCACTCGTTGGTAACACTGTTGCCGACTTATCCACGAAATCAGGATGTACGCTGGAATAGAGAGGTGACCTGCTGGAAGAATGACATTGATGAACACTCCCAGCTGGAGAGATTACGTTATATATAACGGCAATTGTGTAGTTCGACGGTATGGTGCTTAAAGGCCTCAACGAGATGGAAGCATCAATTTGGGCGCGAGAAGAGATTTCAAATTTCTCACGAAATATGAGAATACATATTACCGGAAAAAATATATAGATAAAATCGAATATGGTAATTGTGCTGTAATGAGAAAGATCAGCTTCACCCAAAAATTGTCCATATTCGCACTTTTGTTGAGAATAGTGTCTCGCCATTTTTTCCACAAAAGCGTTGTGTTGGATTTTCTAGTCTATTTTACGTTCTAAAAATGCTTCCATCAGAATTTGCGTGGTGAAGTACATGGCCATAACATGCAAAAACGCTCAATTCCGCGTGGTTTTGAAGTTATAATTGAATTTGTAATTTTCGACCGCGTTGCTTTTGCATTGCGATGCACACGAAAAATCACGGTAGGTGCTAATGAAAGCTATGCGGCCACGTTTGTTGGTTAGTTATTCACCTGAATTGTATGTTTAGCCTGGTTCCATTATAGTATTTCCGGTGGAAAATGGTCTACGTTATCACCCGGTTGTTTCTACCCTCGGCATGGGACAAACATAGGCGGCACGCGAAAATCTATAATTAAAACGTCCTTATCGCTTTGCACATTGCTTGAGGACTATGCTTGAATGTAGCTTGCCATCTGTACGCGAGTCAGTGCTCGGTTATCTGACAGAAAGCAACAGTCTCCCTCTGAACGACAGTAAGTGTGCGCAAATATCGCTTGAAGGAGATTCGGGAACCCGCTTGTAATGCATGGTGCACAAAGTATAACGGATATCACAAAAATCGACCTTGAAAGGACCTAGGGATTTGGCTATCAATCAGGGTATCCTTCTCTTATCACCACCAGATGGTCGCCAGAAAGGGGTTTGGGACTATCGGGATGATAAAGAGCCTTTCCCCGATTAGACAGGCATGCTCTTCAATCGCTCTACAGGGTCTATATAAGGCAATTGCTTGAGCATGCAAATCAAGTCGTATACACCGGCTTGAAGAGGGACGTACTCACCATCGAACGTGTCCAGCGAGTAGCCACCAAAATTGTTATTGGCTTGCGGCATTTATCTTACGAGTCTCGTCTTGAAATTCTTGATATTTATCCACTTGAATTTTGAAGACTCCGAAGCGACTTGATCCTTGCGCACTTCTTCTTCAGCACAGGACTCGTGCACAAGTTCTTTTGTCACAGCAGTTGATGACGGTGGAAAGGGTCACGACAAGAAGCTCTATAAGCTTCGACCCCGGACCTTCCTTAGGCAACAGTTCTTCCCCTACAGGGTTATCGACTACTGGAACGACCTCTCATTGGAGGTTGTTAGCCGTTCTTCTAGGGACCGCTTCAAAGTGATATTAGATTCTCACTTAGTTAAGAAGTTGTTAGATCAGTATTTCACTCTGCTTTATTAAATTATTATTTTACTCTATTCTCCGTGTTCCCTGTAAACCCCTAGAGCGGCGCTACATCCTGTTTTCAATGACTGCCTTTTAGGTCAACAGGAAACCACTGACACCGAAACGGACAAATTGGCTGGATCCGGGTCTTTTGGGCCTCCAACCTCGAACCCGTGAACAAATCGCTGACTTGCTCCCACATGAGCCCCGTGCTATGAATCGTTCACTCATCATCAGTGAACTGACCGAATGCAGGAATCTGTTCCAGTAGGATACACTAACCGCTGACATCAAGCAGTACGTAAAGGATGTTCCCGAGAAGTTTATCACAACTGCTGTCCTCAGATGTATCCGCCACAAATCAATACCTGCGACGTCAAGTGAGTTCACTATGCAAGATTGTTCACGGATGATAAGGTGCTGTCGGTAATTAGTGCGATGGGTGCGGTGCGCAACATGACGGATAAAGGCAACAGATGTACACATATCCGTTGCGCCCAGTGAATGCAGATTGAACTATTTCGACGGTTCCCGCACGATGTAAATGCGGATGCCACCCACGGGGCAAACGGGCACAAGTTTGTCACTGTATATTTCCTCATACTTTCCAAGATGAAAGGTGGATCAGTTCCTCGTAACAGACGGTATGGGACTCGGCCGGCCAGTGATGCACGGGTATATTCGTGGTGAGGAATATGCTTCACTACGTAGAATGTGCGAAATTTTTCACGGACTGATGAGGGAGCTGATTGTGGTGAGGAGGTTTGTCATGGATAAGGTGGCTGCGCAGATGAGGGCATTCCATGTGGTTTTCGGCTGCGATATCTTGCTGTGTTACTTTCATGTACCTGATGCCGCACGCAAACATATAAATGAGTGAAATTCGTCCGTCATATGCGTCAAAAGACAAACTCTTTGCAGTCGTCGCCTCTTCCACCGAATGACTACTGTAAACAACGAGAAAGACTAAGTTGCACCTTCACACTGTTTACCGTAGGTTCGAGCTCGACTTGTTTATCGTCAGCCGAACGGATATGAGGGTTCTGAATTATTTGTTATGTCACTGACTGTACATCAAGCAGTAGTGGGTAATCCATGCACAAAGCAATGTTGTCCATCTTGGCATTCGAACGAATAGTAGGCTGGAGAACGCAAACGGACATCCTAGCCTTCGCCATTCAGAAAATATGGATCCACGGCGGGTGGCTGCTGTGGGATTATGAAATACAAACGACCTATGGTGCGACCGTTATGAGGTTATGGATGTTGACTTGTACGTGAAGACCATTCTTCACAGAATGACCACATGCGCAAGTCATCTTGCCCAGGATCATCTGAACGGACGGACTCCACGACTTCTTTTTGAAACGGTATCTGAATGCAAAGCAAACGGTGCCTCCGTAATCACCCTGAACATGGCAGCTTCGTGTGCAACAAGATGGCGACGCTTTCGTCGTGGGAACGCGTGAGTGTACCTTTTATCGTACAATGTGGCTTTCATGCATACACATTCTGTCGGTGTTTTGGAAACATTTTCACCCTTACGATAAGGTCTTTTTTAGTTTTCATTTCCATTTACAAAGGTCACATCCTCATTCATGAGCGGTGGCTGGCAGAGAACAACCTGCCAATCCGACGGTTGGTTGGCCCACAGCTTCTGCCGCTTGTTGCAGGAAATTTTAACCGTCAATGTGTAGACTGGCATCATCTACTTGAAACATTGCATGACTGCCACAGCCGTACGGCGGTGACTTGCTTCTGCCAGTAAGATGGTGAAACGTGCAAAGATTGGCTTACCTTTATGCGACATCCTCATGAGCTCAGCCGCAAGCGGTATGCAACCGAGGTGGGTGAAAAAGCCTAAACCAGGGTTGCCGTGTGGACGCCGCGGTGACCCCGTACAAGTGGACAGCTATTGGTGTGGTGCCGATCAGCTGGTTTTTCACTCCACGTGTATCCAAATGACAGACATAAACGAGTGTTTATTCTATAGCAAACAGCTTCAACCTCAGTCGCCTGCTAAGTGCACGTTTAGAATCCTTATTTGTGTCAGTCCCCTCTACCTCAGATGTTGTTCGCTCCTCCCCAATAATTATGGGAAGCCAGTCCCGCACACCACTCACAACGGATGTCGACTTAGACCGGTCCGCTGACCATGTACCGCTTGTACACGGGTCGAGGAAAGCGCGAACCAACATCACAGGGAAAGATCATCCTGTTGATATGATTGAAGAAAGTAAGTTCCTTCACATATGCGTACACAGATTTCTTACAGATATCAGATGCAATGAACAGCATGTTGATGAAGACTTCATCTGATACATGGTTTCGGTCATCCGGGAAGATACCCGTAGCACATGAAAACCGAAGGCTACACTCTGTGCGGGGAAGAGCGGAAGTTGTATGTACATTTATCTACAATTATCAAATACATAGTTTGAAATTCTATCCGCAGTGACTTCACTCGTCCACCCATCTGTATCGGCATACGGAACGGTTTGGCGTAAGTCGTAAGGTAGGACAAAATGACGGAGCATTTATGGGCGTCTAAGCATGAAGTACAGTTTGGCATAACTTGTAACGTAGGACAAATGGACGGAGCAGTCAAGCGTTTAAGCATTGAGTACAGTTTGGCATAACTCGTAAAGTATGGCGAACGCGCTGACCATAGCTTAGGTGAACTGAACGGTGTGTCTACTTATGTAAAAGATACCTAATACTTAGGCGTTGGTCATAGCTCAAGTCGACTGGACGGAGCAGCTACCAAGGTGACTAAATGCGGCATAATTAGGCGTTTGTCATGGCTCAAGTCAACCGGACCGGGTGGTTACCAACATCGGCGAAGGGCACATGAATCGGAATAACAAACGCGCGCAATAATGTCGATGTATATTATATAATTCACAACATTTTCATATAAGGCAAGGTGAACAACAGTCTGCCGGTTGATCTCCTGGAGGTGCTACTGGAACTGCAGTTCATTTAATCCAGGTATGGCCTGAAAAATCCTCCTGGCGAAGGACCAAGGATTTTCCATGTTCTTCTAGTGGATCGCGTTCTCAGGATCCACGAACCCGCTTGAATGATTGATCGTCCAGTGCTCATAATGAGCAGTTTCATCCAATGCTCTGTAAGCTCGCCATTCGCCCGGGATCATTATGGTGGTCTTCTGAAACCGAAAGAATTAAATAATGTAATCCGCTTACTCAAACACGTCTTTGGATGAGAAATAATAAGCAGACTGTATCTCGTCTGATCCTAGGACAGATCACTATGAACGCTGTGAATGTTATGCTGTTCATGAACGTCCAGCGTAGCAAAATTGTGAATTCCTCCTCTAGCATAAAACGGATATTTCCAAACATGGAACCTCTTCGAACGAAATAATGTCGTTTACATGGTTAGCATCTCCACCGATGCTTGTTCGCACACCTCGTGACCTAAATCGAGTTTTTAAAAATGCGGAACAGTCAAAAAATCATCTTCTGACGGAATCCATAACATCGCATTCAGGTGTTGAGCCCATCGCAGATACTACGACAGCTCCATGATATCACACACCCTTAGCCTCAGGGCTGCAACACCGAATTCTAAAAATGAAGTACAAACACGCTGAACAATATACCTTCATGGTTCGGTGTACTCGCCCGGCGGTGAAGTGTCATTAACATCAGGCCATATTGATAACCCGTGGTCTGAAAACCGGGGAACTCTTAGGGTGGAACAGTGAAATCTTAGAGGAGGCATGCGGAAGGTTGTGTGCGATGACTGGGCTGCCGTAGTAATTGCGGTGGGCTCAACATATGAAGCTGATGCTATGGATTCCGTCGGAAGACAATTTCTTTTAACTGTTCTGTAATTTTCAAAACTCGATTTAGATCATGCGGTGTGCAAACAAGGAAGCTGTCTCGGAGCCGATCAACGAAGGCCGGCCGCAGATTACGTAATGTCTTAAATGTTTTACGTTCACACTGTAGCTGCTCCATCCGGTTGAATTAAACTGTGCACAACGCTCAAGTATGTAGCGTGCGTTCACACCAGTAGCTGCTCCGTCCAGTTCACTTAAGCTATGATCAACTATGCTACGGAGAAAACAGGAGAATTCCGAATAAACGCGTATTTAGACCGTTGGGGATAAGTTGTAATGATCTTCAGTTCTGGTCAAAAATAAGATAACATACTGGCAGCCGTCAGTGTGTTTTCCAGCCGGCGAAAACATAGACCAACATTCATCGAAATCGCAAGCGTTCATGATAGCATGAGAGAAAAGTTACAGCCAAAATGGTAGAGGTGGGAATCAATGTTTCCGTCAAAGAAACAATGAGCACCAAAGTTGGCGACTTTTCAGCGATTTCAGCGATTTGTTCACGGGTTCGAGGTTGGAGGCCCAAGAGACCCGGATCCAGCCAATTTGTCCGTTTCGGTGTCAGTGGTTTCCTGTTGACCTAAAAGGCAGTCATTGAAAACAGGATGTAGCGCCGCTCTAGGGGTTTACAGGGAACACGGAGAATAGAGTAAAATAATAATTTAATAAAGCAGAGTGAAATACTGATCTAACAACTTCTTAACTAAGTGAGAATCTAATATCACTTTGAAGCGGTCCCTAGAAGAACGGCTAACAACCTCCAATGAGAGGTCGTTCCAGTAGTCGATAACCCTGTAGGGGAAGAACTGTTGCCTAAGGAAGGTCCGGGGTCGAAGCTTATAGAGCTTCTTGTCGTGACCCTTTCCACCGTCATCAACTGCTGTGACAAAAGAACTTGTGCACGAGTCCTGTGCTGAAGAAGAAGTGCGCAAGGATCAAGTCGCTTAGGAGTCTTCAAAATTCAAGTGGATAAATATCAAGAATTTCAAGACGAGACTCGTAAGATAAATGCCGCAAGCCAATAACAATTTTGGTGGCTACTCGCTGGACACGTTCGATGGTGAGTACGTCCCTCTTCAAGCCGGTGTATACGACTTGATTTGCACGCTCAAGCAATTGCCTTATATAGACCCTGTAGAGCGATTGAAGAGCATGCCTGTCTAATCGGGGAAAGGCTCTTTATCATCCCGATAGTCCCAAACCCCTTTCTGGCGACCATCTGGTGGTGATAAGAGAAGGATACCCTGATTGATAGCCAAATCCCTAGGTCCTTTCAAGGTCGATTTTTGTGATATCCGTTATACTTTGTGCACCATGCATTACAAGCGGGTTCCCGAATCTCCTTCAAGCGATATTTGCGCACACTTACTGTCGTTCGGATGGTGGCTCCTGCGTTCTGACCAGCCCTTAATACGGTCGAAGGTCAATCTGCAATGTACTGGCATTCAAAGCATTCCAGAGTTTCAAGCCATCAACGTAATGAATGTTACTGCCCAATACAGGTTCGTGAAAGTCATTGATTTGTTTTCAGAAACAACAATAGACCTAGCGCGGATCCTTCAGAACTCCGGGGGAGGACCCCTTCTTGGTTTCCATAGGCTTCTATCTTATGTACAAATGGACCGTGTGGGACACAGTCAAGGTCTTTGGCAAAGTCAAAAGTGACATCTTCCTATATATGGCCATTGTATTTGGCGTCCGTTATGATATCCATAAAGCTAAGCATGTTAGTTAAGCATGACCGGTCGGGTAGAAAGCCGTGCTGGGTTGAAACGAAAAGACCATTCGAGAAGAAATGCCCGAGAATGGCGCGTTTTAACAAGCGCTTGATTACTCTGCATGGGGTGCTGTTAAGACTGATCGGCCGATAACTAGCAGGGGAGTGACGATCACCCCCCTGGAATGTATGGGTGATAATGTCCTCTTTCCATTCCTGCGGAAGAGTGGTGGCCCGAAGTGTCTAGTTATACAGGCTTTGGAGTAGCGCCGCCAAACCAAGGCAGACGATTGAGTGGGTGGTTATCCTCCAGCTCGAAAGAACTCATAACCAGACAAACATCTCGTCTGACCACATAAAATTGTGATCTGCAACACTTGTCGCGAGAACGGATTAGCTAAAACTAATAACATTTAGCACACTAGACAAGCCGCACATCCGTTCATACACTCCAACGCCTTTTTTACTTCGTAGAACCATAATAAGTCTACACAGTCTTCAAAAACTGTGATGGTTCCAGGAATAAAGAAATGAAGTAGTTAAATTAGCTCAACCCCAGAGCTAGCTTAGGCGCAATAGTAATAACAACCGAACTAGGCAAAGGAAGTAATTTATCCGTCGAGCGCGATTGTACAACTTGTAGTCAGCCATGTAATAAAACAACAGTCAAGAGAAATAGGTTTAATGACGATCACCACATCCGCCACAGTTTAACTGAGAGCCAGGATTGTTATAGTTTCTGCGTTGTTTATTTTTGAGACGTTCAATCGGTCTCCACTGCGGTGGTTCGTTCTCAATAGCATCTCCAGCCAAAGAACCTGATCCTGGAACAGACTCATAAACGTCAGCATTAGTAATAGACACTACAGGGGTAGAGGTAGGTAAGTTATGCACAAGTTGATCGATATGTCTACGACGGACAGACCCATCATGTAAATGAAGTATGCGACACATTCGACTACACAGGTTATGGAGGACAATTCCTCTAGATGGTCGGGGGTCATTGCGACGATGGTATGCAACTTCAGCCGATTCCAAACTGAGCATTTTGGTTCAAAGGACACGGTTTTTGAACAACTTAGCTGGACCGCTTCCAGTTGTTGAGTGGTCAGAGTTTCGGTACTGCATCAAGAAGTTATCCACACCATTCTCCAGTTCCTCAAAACTAGACGGGTTGATAGGCTTGATCGCACTTCTCAAAATACCATCAAAATTCTCAGCGGAACCGTTAAACTGGGGATGTCTTGGTGCAGTCAGCAGATGTCGACATCCCACTTCTTCAGCCAGTCTTCAAACTTTTGCGCGGTGAAATTGGTGTCATTGTCAGTGATCAACGCACACGGCATTCCTTCCCGACTGAAAGTTTTCATCAATGCAGTCTGAGTGAAGTCTGCAATTGCTGACGGCGTAAAATAAACTTCCAGCCAACGTGAATATGAAACAAGGATAATTAAAGCATAGTATTTATCCAGGAATGGACCACAATAATCCGCATGTATTCGTTGCCAGGCTTCACAAGTCATTGACCAAGGCGTCCATTTTGATGGTTGCGACTGCGCTTTGTGTACACACTGAGTACAAGCCTTAGGAATGTTACATTAGGCAGCATTCAATCCTGGCCACCAAAAAATCAGACCAGCCAATGACTTCATCCTTTCATTTCCAAAATGACCGCAGTGTAAGTCGTCTAGTACCGCGGATCGTAATGTGGGAGTAATAAGAATTCTATCGCCAAGGCACAGTAATCCGTCGGGAGTATCACAAAGCTCATCTGGACGTTTGTAGAATTCAGGAAATCTTCGCCGAACACCGCAATTCCAATGAGTGCGTAATGAAGTGAAAACAGCATGGTAGTACTTTCGTGTGTCACGAATCAAATCAGAACGAGATATCGGAAGTGGCTGAGTAATTAAACAACCTGAATCACCACATGCACCAGAGTCAGCATATCGAGGTAAATAGTCAGCATGGGGAATAGATTTTGCACTACGGTGCTGGGTGTTACAGGAATACGCAGCCAAAGCAGCACTCCATCGCTGAACCATTGCTGCAGAGGACTTGGCAATGGATTTGTTAGGATTAAAAATGAATTTCCGAGCTCCATGATCAATGACTATAATGAAATGAGCACCGAATAAGTATTTGTGAAGTCTGGTGATAGCCCAGTAAACCATTAATGCTTCTATTTGTGTTTGTGCGCACCCACAATCTGCTTGAGTGAGGCGTCTAGAAGTACAAATAACAGGATGGCCCTCTTGCTCTAACACAGCTCCAATACCCGTCGGTGACGCATCAGTAATCAATGCTGATGGTAATTTTGGAGAAAACGTGCGTAATGCTGCATCGGAAGACAGAAGCTTCAACAAAACTCGGAGAGTTCGTTCACGCGAAGCAGTACAAACAAAATTATTTTGAGGAAGAAGATCAAGCAAAGGTTTTGCCTTATCGGTGAAGTCAGGAATGAATCGAGAGTAATACTGAAGAGAACCCAACAAAGAACGAAACTCATCAAAAGATTTTGGAGTGGATGCCCTGAAAGGAGGCGAAAAACGATCAGGATCAGGACGGTAACCATTCTCATCAACAAGAAACCCTAAACATGTAACTTGGATATATCAAAAATACACCTGGAAGAACTAATAGCAACGTTTAAAAAGCAAAAACGCTCGAGTGAAGCGTGCAATTTTTCATCGTGAATAGACATGGTTGGCGCGTGCACAATATCATCCTGGTAAATGAAAACACCCTCTAAGTTGGCAGTAATGGTGTTTATAACATCTTGAAATACGGCGGTGATGCATTCAGACCGAAAGGCAGAAAATTATACCGAAACAATCCGAAAGGAGTATTGATGGTTGTCAAAGCACTGGAAGCCTCATCAAGTGGAATCTGTAAAAATGCGTCCTTTAACTCGAGTTTGGAAAAATATTTTGAGCCGTGAAATTGATGCAGAATGTCCTCTGGTTTAACAGTGGCACAACTCCTCCGCAAAAGGAACCTGTTGAGCGTAATTCGGTAATCACCGCAAGTTTGGGGTGTTTTGCCGTCACGTTCAGGCGGAGTCATAATGGGTGTAGCCGAAGTCGAAGATTGCAAAGGTGTTAATATCCTTTTCTCAACAAGCTGGTCGAGCGTCTTCTCGACAGGTTCACGCAACCCAAAAGGAATTATTCGTCGCTTCTTAAAGATCGGATTGCCTTTGAATTCGAGTGAAGTTGGTTTAATACGCATACCACCAGAAGCGTTCGAACACTGAAGGAATAAATGGCGCATCTATGATTTACGTGCTTCCGAGAACAATGAAACAGAAATGTTCAACAGTTTCATATTTTTCAAACCGATGATTGATGAGCCACCATCGATAACCAAAACGTGGCAACTAGTAACACTGGAATGAGCATCAGAAAGTATGGTATGACAAAAACCTAGAGTTTTTAAAGCATGTCCAGTGATACCTTTCACAGAAACTTCGGAAGGTTTTATAACTGCTGTCTTCAGGCACATTACGAAATGAACAGGGATAAATGACTTAACGCTACCAGTGTCCACAATGAATGAATGTTTGATGCAATTATTAACTAGGTAGTTTTGTTTAACGTGACTGGCTACCTCAACAGAATTAGCAGCAAGAGCAATAGAATGAAAGTCAGAGCTCAAATTATCATCGTCGCAACTGGAATGTGTAAAAGAGGACTTTGAACTGTGGCAAACGGATTGAATGTGCCCGATTTTATCACAACTGTGGCATTTAACGTTACTGACTCAGCAAGCCAATCATCATAATAATGATAGTGGTATAGTTCTCAACGAATATGCGAGAAACACGCTCAGATAAGTGTGATCAGTACACAAATTTTTAACGTGAAACATACCGCACACATAATTGTTAATTGTACGATACACCAATTATGGGAATAAGGTAACAAGACGGACATGGTAATACAGGAAAATTCAAGTTTATGGAGAAGCATTTGGCTCACTTGCTTCTAAAACTAGAGTTCACACAATTTTCAATGTTGGATAAAAAATACTGAGTAGTTACATCAATTTTCGCTTCACAAGGTTAACGTTGGCCTCATGTTCAAGGTCATGCCAGAAAAAGATTTTTCAAGATGAAGGAAATGAACAGTCGAAGAATTTCGCCATCATGTGACGTAGACGGTTTGAGAAAAATGTGCAGAAACTTTTGTGATGATGAAGGAAGATAGGAGGGTCCCAATTTTTCCAGAGAAATGGACGATCTTCTTGTCTGGACTCAGTAATTTCCTTAAAATTGACGGAATTGCACAGACCTCGCGAACTGTCAAGCCAGTGCGGGATTTTGATTGTCTGGACGTTGTGGAATGTTGTCTCGCGTTAGAATTTATCGTGGAATCAAGAATGGAAATCAAACTTACGTGATAAGCAGAAGAGCGTAAAATGATCGTGTGAAGTATGACGAATAATGGAATCTGGTATTTTGTGACCAAACTTTTTATATAAAATTTATAGTTTTGTGTCAGTAAATAGAAAATGTATCCCTAGGCAGCACGACCGCCTCATGACCGTTTCACGCGTGACTCATGAGTGTAACAACTGAACACTTTTGAGTCACTCACGAACCGGTCGAAGGGAAAAGTTTTCGTAGCCCTTATTTCGTTACGAACGGTTGTTGTCTAACACTCTGAAGGTCCTGAATAACGATCAAATCTTATTTTCAAACTAATTCCCAACGAAATCACGCCTTCGGGCAGCGGAATCGACATTTCGGTAGAATTTTAAAACGAACGGTTCCCAGCAATCAAATTTTAATGAGAAAATACCAACTGTACACCAATTCTGAAGAATCGGTTAATTTCCGGTAATTGTTATTGCTGTCCTCTCTTTGGTCACTTCGTTCTTCATGTTCTGTATCCATTTTTGGACATTTCGACATCCGCGTGACATTCCCATGAAGACTGAAAATGGAATATCTTAGTTAATATTGGAAATACGACAATATGCCACTTCAGTGAAGTCAACGAGAATATTACGCCGATCAATTGAATCAAACGTCTGTTAGTCTACGCTAACTGCATGACCAACAAAATCCAAGGAGAAATTTCACGAATTACGACCATCACGTAAGTTCTCATAGTCCAACTGAAAATGGAATATATCAGTTAAATGTGAGTGATCCCAATATCACCCACTCATTTACCTTCATCATACGACCGTTAGTATAACGTAAACCCACCGCCCGCAATTCCGTATGAAACCCTTCCGAGCACCACATATTGCAAATGGCCGACTAATTTGAAGCCGCGCTCAAGAAATAATAGTCATACACGGTGGCTAAATAAAAGTAAATGGACGGCAATTGAGTGTTGAACATACAATCCACATCCTCCGCATTTTTCTTGTTCTTATAGTTACAAACGGTAGGCTCAAAAATGCTTTATCAGTGAAAATGTTGAGTGACTCACTTGAGACACTCATGAGTCACTCATGAGACGGCCGACCGACTCAGTGTGCTACTAGGGTCTCTAAAAAGCAACTGTTATCGTATAACGCGAAAAGAGATCGATTCACAGTTTTTCCTAGTATATGGCTACAAGCGAATTTCGATGTCGATTTAGTATACACGGCCGTCATGTAGAATGAAAAAGAAGTTTAGCAACCCCGGAAGATTGTTAGGTGGTCTGTTAGGATAGAAAGAGGAATATATTTCATGTAATCATGTGAGGCGAGCAGGCTAAGTTATATGTTTTTTTCTAAACAGTTTTAACATGCACAGCTATTGCATAGTTGTCGATAACTACACACAACCGGTAATCATTAAGTATGGAGTAACAGTGTACCAGGACGGTTTTTGTTACTACTAACGGGGTGTGTATAATGTTACCATTTGTTGGCTATGGTTTTGTTGTTCTGCTGCAGGTTTTGAGCAGGACAATTTACGAGATCTGTCGAGAGCACTTGCTACCACATGACGTACAGTAATCCCACCGTCGGGTAGTATTTGAATCAGATGCAGGAAGATTATCATCAATTGCATTTCCAGTATTTACCTTTTTAGACGGCCGCCCATACTGACCTTCTGATCGTCTCACGTTGTTGCAGAAAAC